>CM060963.1:7846656-8001656 GCA_030765045.1 Tenodera sinensis
CACATTCACACACACTTGGTCCTTTTTCTAAAAATACATTTTTGTATTCAGGGGCCTCAACACATACTTCCGGTGAAATCTCGACATCGAATTTTTGGGTGGAATACAATACTTCTACTTACTGTACGTAGTAGAGAAAGTAAAAATAGAACATTATTTTTCAAATATTATTAACATTTATCACTACTTGTACACTTAGTTACCACCCTTATTTAGCCAGTTATCGTAACGTGAAACCAAGTTTTGTAGGTGTTTGTCAAAGAATGATAAAAGTCAAGTCTACAACATCGTGGTTGATATGTTTTCCACCAACCAATTGCTTTAGATGAAAATACCTTGGCACTAAATTGGACTGTAGAGAGGAAGGTCAAGTTTTTCCCAACCAAATGATGCGATCTAATGTTGGGCATGGGCAGGAGAGGAGAGGTAGGGACTGAACTTGTCTTACCCACCGCACATTCTCTTGTCGAGTGACAAAGGTTGTTTAGATACAACACGTGCAGTGGTGGGTTCGTTACACCTGGTGCTAATAATAATTTCTACTCTGTTATAACTGTTTTGTTTATATTAAACATACTTTGCATACAATAATTACCACAGGTGCTTACTGTGGTTAGGCAAATTACATAATCTTCAAGTTTATCTTATGCACGTAATATGCTTATGATTAACATATTAAATTGTTTTTCTTTCACAATAAATAAAGCAGCAAAGTTTCATTGCTATTGTCTGGTTTTAAACTAAATATCTATTGTGTTCAAACTCTCAAACACGAAATACACCAAATAGCTTATATTAAATTAACTAATAAGAAATAAACCCCTAAAAAGTAGAACTATATCGTCTATTTTATATGTTTACAAATACGAGTATTCAAAAAGTACGTTTTGAAATTATAAATAAATAGCTGTAAGATCACCAAAGTTTGATTTATGTTTCTGATCAAAGTGGCGTTTGATATTGTCACACTTTATATTTGCAAATTGAAATCCACATATTAAACAGGAAACTTTCCTGTTTTTGTAATTTGCTGCCACTGTTTATGAAACAGACGTCCCAGGCACGCCACTGAATGAAGCTGAACAGCAGTGAAGTGGAGGGATGGCAGGTGGAGTGACGCAACAACGCGTTGGAGCCGATTATAGCTATGCCTAGTTTAGGCTGTGTGTGGCCGGGCATTGTTACTCTAAACGTGTAACAATTCGGAATGAATATTTACTGACATAAAATTCAAAAACCAATCACAATTGGCGGGTCATTCTATTGATTTCAACATTTTGAAGCACTCAAGTAATATGTAAAAACAGACTTCACGCCTGTATCTGGCTTCCTAACGAATGGACAGACATTGCGCATGCTCAGAATCTCCACAGCAGCGTTGCCGCGGCAAAATACTTTAACTGTACTTATTTTAAAAACACACACATCGTATTTGCGATATTCTATTGTTAAACTATTGCAGAATAGAGTGGAAGGTGTGGTCTAGTCTTCATCCTCGCCCAGGGGTAAGATATCATTTTGTTTGACTGCAGTATTGGATTCGTCCTCAGCATCACCATATGGATGATAGAAGTCATCTCTGGTGAACCTTGTGATGAGGTCCAAGGCCCACTTGGGTTGGTCAGTTGGGACCATGTGGCCAGCGTTCCTCACCAGAACCTCAGTGAAGTTGCCTCCAGACTTGACAAAACCTGCCAGTTCCTTGCCGACGTACCAAGGATAACGTTTAGCATTGCAGTATTCCTCAGCAGCGCCGAACTTGAGGTTCTGAAACATCCTCACGGACAGAGGGTAGGCGACGATGATGTCTAGTTGTCCACTGTAATAGAGGACGCGGTAGTTGTCCAACACTTCCTCTAGCCAAGGCTTCACGGACTGCATCAGATCCTGGTACAGTTTGACGTAGACGGTGTGTCCATCGCCGTACTCTGCATCGCCGACGTGAATCGCCTTCCTCACGTCGTCACGCTGCACGAAACGGGAATAGTCGCGGTGTCTGAACGGGTACACGGTGCTCAGGAAGTTGTACACGTTGTAGAACTCTGTTTGGTCCGTGAACATCCTGAGTACTTGGGTGTTGTTCTGTGAACAGACACGGCACACATAGTCACTAAACTCTCAATTTGGAGTAGTTGTGCATGAAGGCTTATATCACTTAATCATGTTCAATTTATAATTAAAAAGTCTTATGTGTTGCACTCTACTTTCTCTACTCTTATACTAAATATTCTCACAAACTCTTATTCCTCTATCTTCTTCATGTTAATACAGATAAACATTTGTACAAATTATCTTATGACTAATTTCCTTATAGGTACAAGGGGAATATAGGAATACAGTAGGCTTTGAGCGATATTTCAATGTTTTAGTCATTTGAAATTCCATTCTCTTTGCATGGCTAAGATATAAAAAAGTTAATCACGACCTTCCATTTGATAAAACCTTAAGTACTGCAAAACTCATACAAATAACAAGGAATATCTCCGAAATAGTTCAGCCCCCAAAAGAAAAGCCGTTTGGACATAACTTGTGTGTTTTAACCAGACCTACTTTTGTTTGTCTCCTACGGTTTACCAGTTATGAGACAGTCATCAAGAGTAAAGGAGTAATGGACTGTAGCCAGAAAATTCAAAACGTACATTTCATTTCTCTTGAAAATATCTTTAACATAGAGTTGTTTTCGAGAAAATCAAAATTCTCGAAAAATTTTACATGTTAAGTGTAGCTTAAGGTGGAGGAATTTTCTTCAAAGTCTTCGTGTGGCGTCGTAAAAAGATTCAATGAGCGACGAGTGATTGTTTCGTCTTAATTAGTGTATCAGAAAGTGAAGAAAGACAGTGAAAGGACTGAGTTAAGGTTACGGAAGTAAAAACTGTGAGCTGTGATAGCCCGAAAGACTGTACACTGTCTTTACGATAGTAGAAGAGAATTTCATATTTGTGATAACATTTTAGAAGGTGATAAAGTGATAAAAAAGTAACCGGATTGATTTTGTCGTTTTTTTTTTGTACCTACGTGTGTGCAATATTTCACACACACACACACACACACACACACACACACACACACACACACACACACACACACACCCACACACACACACACACACACACTCATACACACATACACACATACACACACACACACATACACACACTCACACACACACATACACACACATACACACACTCACACACACACACATACACACACTCACACACACACACACTCACACACACACATACACACACACACACAGACACACACACACTCTCACACATACACACACACATACACACTCACACACACACACACACTCACACATACACACTCACACACAGACACAGACACACTCTCACACATACACACACACACACATACACACTCACACACAGACACACACACACTCTCACACATACACACATACACACTAAAGATGTAAATGTTCAAATAGAACATCACCAACAATATGTACATGTATATATAAAATGTAATTTGTATGTAAATAAATAAATTCAAGCATGTAGTATTCATATGGAATGGGGCATGCAATAAAAAAAAAAAAAAAAAAAAAAAAAAAAAAAAAAAAAAAAAAAAACACACACATACACACATACACACTCTCACACACACACACTCACACATACACACATACACACACTCACACACACAGACACACACACACACTCACACTCACACATACACACATACACACACTCACACACAGACACACACACACAGACACACACATACATACACACACAAACACACACACACTCACACACACAGACACACACACAGACACACACACAAACACACACACAGACACACACACACACACTCACACTCACACATACACACACTCACACACACAGACACACACACAGACACACACACACACATACATACACACACAAACACACACACACACTTGCTTACATATGCAGCATCCTCGTAGTTCTCCTGTTCGATGGCTCTCACAGCATTTTCCTCGTATTGCTTCATTTCTTGTCTCATGTTGTCGTCTACAAATCCCAGCTGAAAGAGGTAGGAGCTGATATCCATCATATTAGCAGGATCCGTCCAGCCGTTCCCAACAGCAATACCTGAACACGCATTGTAGCTGGTTAATGTACCTTACATATACCATTGTTATGAGAACTTGGCAAAGTGACAGAAGTTACTCTATAAAGTCATGTCACAACATAATTAATGTGATATCAGATATCGGGTTCAGCGCACAACAATGAAAGGACGGGGCCAAGCTACTTCACACCACGTGACTGTCAACAATCTAGGCGGCCGAAACACTATTGTTCCTACATTACTCCCTTAGCAATTATAGAGCATAAACTTGAACAAACAGTTCATGACCTTAGGAATGAGTGATTCTTACAGGAGGTATCTCAAGAATGTATCCGATAGTCAAAGTATCCTCCATGATTACACTAAAGGACCAAAAGGGAAAGGCAAAAGCAAAATTGAATGGACAGCAGAAGCAATAAACAAGAAGTTATCAGTGCAGCTATATTGCCTATCCTGCCCCTGATTAAAGCTGTAGTTTACCACAGGTTCAACGCCTCTGGCACTTTATTCGCTCTGCTACTTACCAGAGAGAAATTAGCACCTACAAAATACCAAGAATAATTAACACATACATACATTTCCTACAGATATGTATATTAAACTCACCATGTAGATTGATCTTATTTCTTGCTGTGGGGTTCATCTTATGAATCGTGTATGCCAGAGTTGGTACATACTTCCCTGTAAAAATTACAATATATATACCTATTAGAAACAAATTCAAAGTTTAATATGAAACGTTGATAATTGGTGCAGGCACTAATTAAACACGCTGTATTTATGTAGGTACGTACCTGCGTAGGATTCTCCAGCAATGAAGAGAGGCAATCTTCTCAACTCAGGAAACAGTGTGAGGAACTGGTCCAAGGCTGAGTACAACTCTATACCAATCTGTGTCTGGTTGGTCGCGTATCCTCCCTCGAAGTCTGTGAAGCTGAATCCTGAAACAGACACAAGCCTGAGTACAACTCTATACCAATCTGTGTCTGGTTGGTCGCGTATCCTCCCTCGAAGTCCGTGAAGCTGAATCCTGAAACAGACACAAGCCTGAGTACAACTCTATACCAATCTGTGTCTGGTTGGTCGCGTATCCTCCCTCGAAGTCTGTGAAGCTGAATCCTGAAACAGACACAAGGCTGAGTACAACTCTATACCAATCTGTGTCTGGTTGGTCGCGTATCCTCCCTCGAAGTCCGTGAAGCTGAATCCTGAAACAGACACAAAGCTGAGTACAACTCTATACCAATCTGTGTCTGGTTGGTCGCGTATCCTCCCTCGAAGTCTGTGAAGCTGAATCCTGAAACAGACACAAAGCTGAGTACAACTCTATACCAATCTGTGTCTGGTTGGTCGCGTATCCTCCCTCGAAGTCTGTGAAGCTGAATCCTGAAACAGACACAAGCCTGAGTACAACTCTATACCAATCTGTGTCTGGTTGGTCGCCTATCCTCCCTCGAAGTCTGTGAAGCTGAATCCTGAAACAGACACAAGCCTGAGTACAACTCTATACCAATCTGTGTCTGGTTGGTCGCCTATCCTCCCTCGAAGTCTGTGAAGCTGAATCCTGAAACAGACACAAGGCTGAGTACAACTCTATACCAATCTGTGTCTGGTTGGTCGCCTATCCTCCCTCGAAGTCTGTGAAGCTGAATCCTGAAACAGACACAAGCCTGAGTACAACTCTATACCAATCTGTGTCTGGTTGGTCGCCTATCCTCCCTCGAAGTCCGTGAAGCTGAATCCTGAAACAGACACAAGCCTGAGTACAACTCTATACCAATCTGTGTCTGGTTGGTCCCGTATCCTCCCTCGAAGTCTGTGAAGCTGAATCCTGAAACAGACACAAGCCTGAGTACAACTCTATACCAATCTGTGTCTGGTTGGTCGTGTATCCTCCCTCGAAGTCTGTGAAGCTGAATCCTGAAACAGACACAAGGCTGAGTACAACTCTATACCAATCTGTGTCTGGTTGGTCGCGTATCCTCCCTCGAAGTCTGTGAAGCTGAATCCTGAAACAGACACAAGTATGACTACAACTCTATACCAATCTGTGTCTGGTTGCTCGCGTATCCTCCCTCGAAGTCTGTGAAGCTGAATCCTGAAACAGACACAAGTATGACTACAACTCTATACCAATCTGTGTCTGGTTGGTCGCGTATCCTCCCTCGAAGTCTGTGAAGCTGAATCCTGAAACAGACACAAGTATGACTACAACTCTATACCAATCTGTGTCTGGTTGGTCGCGTATCCTCCCTCGAAGTCTGTGAAGCTGAATCCTGAAACAGACACAAGTATGACTACAACTCTATACCAATCTGTGTCTGGTTGCTCGCGTATCCTCCCTCGAAGTCTGTGAAGCTGAATCCTGAAACAGACACAAGTATGACTACAACTCTATACCAATCTGTGTCTGGTTGGTCGCGTATCCTCCCACGAAGTCTGTGAAGCTGAATCCTGAAACAGACACAAGTATGACTACAACTCTATACCAATCTGTGTCTGGTTGGTCGCGTATCCTCCCTCGAAGTCTGTGAAGCTGAATCCTGAAACAGACACAAGCCTGAGTACAACTCTATACCAATCTGTGTCTGGTTGGTCGCGTATCCTCCCTCGAAGTCTGTGAAGCTGAATCCTGAAACAGACACAAGCCTGAGTACAACTCTATACCAATCTGTGTCTGGTTGGTCGCGTATCCTCCCTCGAAGTCTGTGAAGCTGAATCCTGAGACAGACACAAGCCTGAGTACAACTCTATACCAATCTGTGTCTGGTTGGTCGCGTATCCTCCCTCGAAGTCTGTGAAGCTGAATCCTGAAACAGACACAAGGCTGAGTACAACTCTATACCAATCTGTGTCTGGTTGGTCCCGTATCCTCCCTCGAAGTCTGTGAAGCTGAATCCTGAAACAGACACTTCAAGTACGGTATTCAAGGGATCACTGTGTTAGTGTATACGTGTCTGTATTTCTGTGTTTGTATTTGTCTGTATGTGTGATTCTGTGTTTGTGTGTGTCTGTGTTAGTGTTAGTGTATACGTGTCTGTATTTCTGTGTTTGTATTGAATTTTCAATATTTACACTTATCTCAAGTAAGTCGATATTCGTTTTCTTCCCTCGTGATTCTGCAAAGATCTTTCAAACACTCGCGTTTTGAAAATTTGACCATCCTTTAGCATACTTTGTTCTTTTTAAGCCTACAAAGTGACGTGTAATGAAAACTTTATCTGAGTTAATAAAATATATAAATTTCTGAGAAAATAGTTTGTATAGGAGTGAGTAGAGAAAGGCATGTGAGTACGGCTTACCTGTACCAACAGGATTGTCGATGAACAAGAGAGAATGGTTCTTGTGCCAGGAGTATGGATGTGGTTGCAAAATGGTATTGTTTTGCTCCAGAGTGAATGGGCCTATCTCCTCAAATAGGCCGAACAGTGACGAGGAGCCTGGGCCACCTTGTAGCCACAGCAATACTGGCGCATTCTCGTAGTCATACTGGAAAATATACCAGCATCACTTCAACTAAATAACACAATCAGATAGATATGTAGTTCACTAGTCTAAGTGGCAATAGAAACTCTGCTACATTCTGCATATCGGGTTCACTAAGCAACTATGCGGCGTTGACGATTTATCACTGTAATACATTGCACTTGTCTAATAGTTTGGTGTTTCTTTGTTATTAGCTGAAATACACGACGTTGTCTGTGCTTTGACCATCTATTACTACAACTTTAGGACTTAAATTGCAGCTATGAATTGTTTGTAGGAGAGTGAGAAAAGAAATATATGTGAATGTGTTACCTAAATCAAAAGTGAGTTGCGAAAACCATATGGATGTAATACGTTGCATTTGTATTTCAATCATGTACAACATTGTATGTTGAAGGGCGAGTACAGAAGGATATGCTAATGTGTTGGATAAAAGAAAAGCAAATAGAGAAAACAGTGTGAATGTAATGCGCTGCAAAGTAAAATGGATAGCGTAAAAACCTCCACGAAAATATATATACATGTACGATATACCGAATTTCGAGGTGATCCATCAAACGGTTTCGGTTACACACACACACATTCACACACACACACGAACCTTTTTCTAAAATTGCTTTTTTTTTTTTTATTTATTTATTTATTTTTTTTTTTTTATTCAAGGGGTGTCAAAATATATATGTCTGGTGAAATCTCGACATCGAATTTTTTGATGGAATACATTTTGTATACGAAGTAGAGAAAGTAAAAAGTAATGAAGATGAGCAATCGATTCCCGTATATGCATTTTAATTACATAATTAAAATGTCGAACATAAGTGAATAGAACATGAAAAGCATTTGATAAATGTTTTACACTTGACTTGAAAGTTGAGTATAATGAATGGTGGTCCGATGATAACATGCTCGTACCTTATACCTAGTACTACTGTGCCTTCTCTTTGTACGTACCTCAGCAGGGAAGTACCAGAAGAACAAGTTGGAGTTGTACTTCTTGTTGACGGTGAAGAAGCCAGAGTAACTGGGGATGCCGATATCGCTGAAGGGCCCACCGCTGACGGCTGCCAGTCTCCTGGCCCTCTGGGCCCTGTGGGTCTCCAGGTAGGGCGTGACTATGAGACGTGGGCCCACTTCCTCAGACACAGGGTCCGGGCTCCAGGTGGGGTAGGCGCTCCTCAAGAAGAACTCGTGCCCTTGCCCATGACACGGTGTTGTCAGGAAGAAGAGACAAGAGACGACCAGCACACGCTGCATGTTGAACTGACTGACTGGCTGGCATGGTGAACTTCTTCCTGACCTGACTCTACTGGCAACTGTCAGACAGAGGGCGTTCTTCCTACACTCATCTGTCTTTACTTCCTCTACTTACGGCCTTACCTAACTCTTACAGTGAACATCTTCCTTTTCACCCCATCCATCATTCCTTCGGTTTTTCTCGTCTTATCTTCCCTTCCACTTTCCAGCTCAGAATTGTATTGGATACTCGATGCTGTGACGTTTTAAGTACGTGCCCATACCATTTCAGGTGTCTTTCTTCTACAATTTCTCAACTTGCATCATTTCCTTTATTCTATTATTCCAAACTTTATCTTTTCTGGGTTTTCCTTCTGACCGTCTCCAAAAATCCATTTCTAGTGCCATTAATCTGCTTGCTTGTTTTCTGCTTATGGTCCAAGACAGTGCCGTATAATGCTGTACCTTGAAATAATGCCTCATATATTAACTTTTTAGTCCCATCTAAAATACATGGAGTTCATAAAAGTGAATTGGGCATTCCTATAATTCTCTTCCTATCAGTTCTTTGAATCTCCAAATTTGTTGTTGCATTCTTTTGTATTATACACTCAGTTTTGTCGAAATTTATTGATAATCTCCATATCCTATGCACTTCTACTAATTTTTTGAACAAGAACAACAACAACAACAATAATAATAATAATAATAATAATAATAATAATAATAATAATAATAATAATAATAATAATAATAATAATAATAATAATAATAATAATAATAATAATAATAATAATAATAATAATAATAATAATAATAATAATAATAATAATAATAATAATAATAATAATAATAATAATAATAATAATAATAATAATAATAATAATAACAAGAAGAAGAAAAATAAAGAAATTTTTAAAAAAAATCGTTGTTTATCTGTGTGTACGTGCGTGCATGTAAATAGCATAACTGGAAAGCAAACCCTGTGTTAAATACCAAAATTGGTACTTCAGTTCACCGTCTTCGAAAAATGCAACACTAAAATGAAAGTTTTTCCAACCCACACTATACTTTAAATTAGGTATCAGCAGGTGCAGTACTTTAGAACGGTGGGCAGTTGACGGAGTCAAGAGCTTGCTTGCCGAGCAGGAACACTGACGTCACAGCAGTACATCGTACTGGGGGTTCAACGTTTACATGTATATGCTTTCCTGATGAAAACCTTAATGCAATACTTAGAATCACAGCAGCAAGAAATATCTCCTCAAATATACATAGACTGCTCAACAAAAAAGTAAAACATTTAATATAAGCTGCACCTTAATTTTGTTGTATTTTATAATTTATATAAGTTATTTATTCATAGCTTCAGATAAGTTAGACCTTTAACTGTTGCAATTGAATTATCTGTCTTAGTATTTTATATTATGAATGTAATTTAGTTCCTGTTACATTTAAGAGTTCATCAGTTAAAATTAGAAATTCCGTTTCTATTTTAGGTTTTGCTGATTAAGTTGTACATATAATTAAATTTATCAAATAGATAAACAGACCGAAAATATTCTGCTGCAAGAGTAACAAAAAGGGTTTTTCAGAGTAGTCGAGAAATTTCCGGTAGCCGGCTTGTTTGTAGACGTTCGAGAAAGATCTGGCTACATCATCGCCGGTATAAAAGTTTGCGGAGTGCGTGAAGGCAGGAGTGGGTCAGTGAGTCAGTGAGTGCGACACAGCTGTAAAAGATACGTCGTGTCGAAGTGAAGAACCTTTAGCGAGTGCTGAGTGAGAGTTGGTGTTTGAAAGACACAGAAACTGAAGAAAGATAGACAAAGAACTGAGTCAAGGTTACGAGAAGAAAACAGTTGCGAGTTGTAATATCACAAACTGTCAGTATTGTGTATTTGTGTAATTAGTGTATGAGAGACAGCGAAAGTGAAGAAAGACAGTGAAAGAAGAGAGTCAAGGTTACGAGAGGTACCTAAACAATTATGACTTGGAATATGACGAAAGACTGTAGAGTGTGTTAACATCAGTAGAAGAGAACTGTGTCTTTGTGTAAAAGTTTAGAAGATGATAAAGTGATAGAACAGTAATAGTGAGTATAGAAAGTCATGTGAGTGCAATGGTCCTCAGATATGTTGTTCCAGTGAAATGTCCTTGTGCATGCCCTACATACTAATGTTGAGTGTTTCCTGGCCAAAGTAACAAATTAATAGTTTAATAAGCTTTCTTTCCTACACTGAACTTCCCAAATTCGTGGTGAATGTCACTTGTCATGTTTTGGAACGTGTTCAACACCAGTGTGTGGGAGTAGTTGAAGGTAATGTGTGTTATTAAAACAGCCCTTCATTACGTCCAGCAGGAAGCAGATGCTCGCTCTCAACATCCTTGGGTTAGGTTGCTGCTCTGCTTGTAGTTCCCAATGATCATAGTCTTGTAGTCAACTTCCTGTACCATTTGCTTGAGTGACTTTTAACAAATACTTACTCTTAGTTGTATAGTCACACTCCTGTACAACTTGCTTCAATAATTAACTTTCTGATAAGCAGTCGCATTTTCCTGGTGAAACACAGAAACGTGTTCTTGACTCACTCCCCCGGCCATTCCTCCCCTTCATTGCTGTTCAATTTCCGACACCCCTTATTCCGTATCGGGACGTCTGTTTCATGAAGAGTGGCGGAGAGAATTGTTTGTAACTTACAAAAACAGGAGAGTTGGATGTTTAATATGGAGATTTCTATTTGCAAATATAAAGCGTTAGAATATCTGAAACATAGAACTAAATTTGGTGATTTTACAAGTATTTATTTACAAGAGGTAGAACTGGAACTTAAAAATTCAATGCCACAACTGGGATTTGAACCACAGACCTTCCGCTTACCGGGCAGACGCTCTAACCACTGAGCTACTGTGACAAACTGCCAGAATGGCATTAAATTCTCAAACCAGTTCGTATTTCTCTTGTGTGTTTAAAAACACCAACAGTAAGTTTGTTGGCATAAATAAATTTATTTACAACTTCAAAAAGTACTTTATGAATACTCGTATTTGTAAACATATAAAAGGGACGATATGATTTAACTTTTTACTGGTTTGGTTTCTTATTAGTTTATTTAATATAAACTATTGCATTTCACGTTTGGAAGTTTGAACACGATATTGGGCTTAAAATCAAACAATTTATAATCTTGATCAAATACTTTTAATATATTTTAATGCTAAATAACAATGGAACTTTAGTACTTCATTTATTGTGGGATAGAAACAATTTAATATGTTAATCATAAGAATATTAGGTTATAAGATAAAACAACGTTATAAACTTGAAAATTATGTAAATTTCCTAACCATAGTAGGTGGCTTTAATAATTATTGTACGGAGAATATGTGTAATGTAAACAAAATAGTTAATAGCAGCATAGATATTCCACACAACTGCGCTTGTTGTATCAAAACAATCTTCGTCACTCTGCAAGGGAATATGGGGTGTGTACATAAGGCACGTTCCATTGTTACTTCTCTCGTGTTCATCACTGGTCTAGAAGCAATAACGTTCATAAAACTTGCATCACTTACTGTTACCTTAATGAAGGTAAGGATATCGACCTTTTAGCCAAACATATTTTAACACGTGTTGTTTTCTAAATATTATACTCGTAGTCTATAAAAAGTTTTGTGAAAACATAAGTTTTTTTGAAGAAAATAGACCGTTAATAAAGAAATTCTATTTCAGCAAAAACTGGCTTCATGTTAGTTGAGATAAACATTTCTACAAATTTTCTTGTAGGTACAAGGGGGATATGAGAGTACAGTAGACTTTAAGTGATAGTTAAGTGCTTGTCGCTATGAGATGGCTTTGAAATTCCGTTCTCGTTACATAACCAAGAGATAAAAAATGAATAACTTCCTGTTCTAGAAAATATTGAATTTGAAAATTCACACAAATGAAAAGGAATATCTCGGAATTGGTTAGGTGCAGAAAAAAACATAATATACATTAACACAATATGTTAGGATGTTCGCGCTTTTTTTTTTTTTCGTTTCGTTTCTAAACGAAAAACTTAAAACTTAAAGCATACATTGGGCACCCTTGAAGGGTTAAATAAAACTCTCCAACAACTATCTGTGTGAATCTGTCTCATTTTGAACCTCTTACCTTCAACTCTTAACTTTTCAGTGATCTAGTTAAAGTTTATCTTCCAACAAAAATTGCAGGAATGAGGGAACGAATGTTTTCATAATGTATGTTGACCTTTAATGTTATACGAGAGGCGTTCGGAAATGATTTACAATATAATTTTTATGCCTTATTTATTAATAAAAATGCTTCAATGTACATGGGATGCCAGAATATACTCCCCAACAATGTCAATAATACTGCTGCCACCTTGCTAGGAACTTCATTACTACGTCACGGGACCATTGTTTGGGGGTACTGCAGAGGACGTGCCTGTAGAATGAGTGGTACTTTAATTGTAAATCATTTCTGAACGGCCCTCGTATTTCGTTTACAGTTTCACAACGTGATCAGGATCATAGCAAGGACAATAAAATATCAAACCTCACAATTCATTTCAATGCTTTACTACATTCATATATTTCACATTAAAATAAACTCTGGAAGACTCCATGTGTTGGTATTTCCTTCTGTCAGAGTTTAAATACATTTACCTACACACATTAACATTTCTTTATACATATATTTTGAACAAATTCAACTCCGGGTGGGAGAAACACAACTCTAGTGTGTACATATATTTGGAGTTAACCAACAGCAAGACTAACATCAGAAATAGACTTCCTGAGTAGGTACAGAGGTAAACTATATAATATCTGTGGCCGTATCTCAGAAAATATGACAGTCTAACATATTATATACTTTATCACTTCCGTTCCTGAACTCTCAATCAATAACTGCATATCATAGAGTTGTTTAAAGGAAGAGGAAAGTTCAACCTTTCTCTAATTTCTCTAATACGTACACACTGAAATAAGGTAGACGAAGTATTGTACAAATATTCTATAACGAGATTTCACCACAAGCATGAGTTTACTCGCAAATATCTTCTTTCCTGGAAGTTTGAAAACAGTGTGTGAGCTTGGGCTTTCACGGCCGGCGTCTATCCAGTAAAATGATGTTTCCAGGCTTATTGGCCGTGGTCGAGTCGATGGATGTGTGAACGAACACCTGACGTCATTCCCACGAGCATCATCAGAGGAAGGTGACTTGTGACGAGCATCCATCGACTCGACCAGCCCCGAGGTGAGTCGCTTACACGAGCTTATCATTTACCTACTGGAAAATGTTCCGGAGGCTTCACTTTCCTCCATTATCAACCGCAGTAAGTCGACTATTCCAATTCCACATGAGTGCATTAGAAATAAGGATCACCGGAAGTTTCGCATGGATGTTCAAACTCTGGCAGGGGTACGTAAATGACATATTCGCAATACTCCCAAAAACACATCGGAGATGCTCAAAACATCCAGGAAAAAAACATAAAGTTCACTGTGAAATTGGAAAGTGGTGAGGAACTACCATTTTTGGATTTACAAATAATCAAAAACAACAATAGACTTAACTTCGGCATTCACAGAAAACCAACATAGACGAAAAATTACACTAAAGCTCATAGTTCCAATCCAAGAAGTCACAAACAGGCAATCCTCAATAGCTTAACACATAGATTGGTGAACACCCCCTTCCAACAGAAGAATACAAAGTGGAGTATTGCTAAATAATTGAAATAGCACAAAAACGACCAGAAACAAAAAGGTTACTAAAAGAAATTACAATGCTCATAGCAGCAGAAACAAAAATGACATTCAACAAATTCACATCCCATCCTTGGGTCTTCGAAAAATTCAAAAAGGTTTTCAAAGAACAGAACATTCAGCTAGCACTAGTAAAACACTACTGCATAAAAAATCTACTGAACTCAAACATCAAAGATGCCATCCCACACAATAAAAAATCTGGTATATACCAAATTAAATGCAGTGACTATAATAAAGTGTATATAGGAAAAACTAAAAGAAGTTTAGAAATAACATCCAAGGAAGACTTTAGAAACGCAAAAAATAAACTGTTGAAAAATCAGCCGTTGCCAACCACTTTTGGACAGGAAACCACAACATAAAGCCAGAACCGAAGCTCCTCAAACCACCACCAGAGGAGTCCTCACCATGCACACCAGGGAGAACCAGTCGATGTCCGCTTGATAATGGAGGAAAGTCAAGTAGTAAATCATGCTCTCAAACCTATAGAGAAAATTCACTTCCATGCACGAGTTACAAAATACTCACAATACTTAAAAATAAATTACAACCATACATTGAAGAAATAGTCGGTAAATATCAAACTGGTTTTAGGAAAGGAAAATCTACAATACATCAAATATATACAGTTAAAATAATATTCGAAAAATTCTGGGAATAGTTTGTAAAATTGATATAAGTACATAAATTATTCATTGACTTCCAACAGCCATACGACAATCTTGACAAAATTATGGTCCTCTTTGCAATCCCCAAAAAATTAATAAGGCTAACAAAATTAACCATGGACTCCACAGCTCAAATTACAATGAATACAGAAGTAGCAGAATAAATAAAAAAAAATAAACGTATACACACATAAACATTTTCCAAAATACTTTTAAGTGAAGTGTCAAAACGTGTATTTGTGATGAAATCTTGATTCAAACGAATGGAATATTTCCTCTACTTACAATAAGTGAATCTTAGAGAAATGAACATCATGTCACATTCTATAAGAGAATGAAGTCTACATTTCTCTTGCAGTAAGTTTCTCTCTATTTCCTATACATATATACAAATATAGAATATGTGTTTTGAATATAAACATAAGTTTACATCTATTTACAAAAAATATACATTTTTCTCCTCGTGATATTTTTCGAGCGATTTTTAAGAAAATTAGTCTTTTTCCATTGAAAGGTTAAGTTAAGGTGCGAGAACGTTTAAATTTTCTTGTTTTACATATATTGTCATATTCACAAATATACTAAGATATCATTGTACCCCAAAGGGCACATTTTCAGCGAAACATCTTTTTAAATTTTAGCGTAGAGCCCAAGTACCTTAGGCTACCTGGGATCGCACATTTGCCGAATGCTAAATTATTTATTTTAAATCTTACTTTTTCTATAAAGTGAGCAGAGTTATTTCGCCAATTTTATAGCCTTTTGCTCTTCATGTAACTACAATATTAAAATCTGGGCTTTCAAATATTCGGTTTCTGTGCGTCTCTCATATTAATAATAGTCAGCCTAATTAGGAGACTTCTCCTTTAATTAGTTTCTTGTTTATTAATTGCTTACTTAAGAACATTATGATACGACATAAAATCTTTGGGAGCAGTAGGTATATTTCATATTACAGATATCATACTTGGTAACTATGTTCTCAATACAAATACGTACATATAAAGCTTGCTCTGGATTTTGCTGTGTAATGAAAGTGAAACACAGAGGAAAGTTTTCTACTGCAACTTTTATTTTTTCTAAATTAATGTAATTTCACCATTTACTGAGACTAAGAATAGTAATGGGAGAGATACGGCGGGGGTTATTGTACCTACATTAATACCCTCAAGGGGAAGAGTGAGGTGAGAGGAGACACTGGACGGCCAGATATAGACATCGACAAAGATCCCTAAGGTGTGCCAAGTTTGACGACATCTCTAAGTGCTGGGCCTTCTCAGGGGGCCCCCGGCGACAGGGATCCCAGGCCCTCAGAGGGTGGGGCGTATGCCACCGGGCATTTTCACTATCTTTACGGAACCTAACCTCTCCATAGGGCGTTCCGATTTCATTGGTCGGGGAGCTAACTCCACCATCTTGTCGGAGATCACGGCAGGCCTGCCAACAGAGATAAGAAAAACCATCTACACGATCCACAGTCCCTAGACAATCGGGGAACACAGGGATTGGCTGCACCCTTTGAAGGTCTTAGTTTATGGTCCAGTTATGCACTTACAGCTCTTGAGTTTTGGACACAAAAGACATCTTACACACTTACCCTGTATTCTGAGTATTTACGTTGAGACTAGTATATGGTTGTGACGTCTTGCTAACGTCTTAAGGAAAATTGTTCCTGGTGAACTTGGTGACCAGTTCCAGGGCCCACAGGGGCTGATCCCTGGGGACCATGTGGCCCGCGTTCCTCACCAGCACCTCGGTGAAGTTGCCAGCACTCTTGTAATACCCGGCGACGATGTTGCGGACGTACCAGGGCACCCTGGTGGCCTTGCGGTACTCCTCTTTGGCTCTGAACTGCAGTTTCTCGTACATCTCGACACTGGCGGGGTAGGGCACCGTCAGGTCCAGGCTGCCGGAGTAGATGAGGACTCTGTAGCCGCTGTCCAGGAGGTCTTCTAGCAGGTGTCTCACTGACATCATGTAGTCGGGGATGAGGGCCATGTAGACATTGAGGAAGTCGGTTTCAGGACCCACGTGGATCGCGTCAATGACCTCCTGCTTCCTGAAGGCCGGCATTACCTCATGATGCATGTTCTCCAGGTACTTCATACTCAGGGCGTTGAAGAGGTCCGTGTACCCGGTGATGTTCAACAGGGCCTGATACACTTCCTTATAAATCTGCAACAAAAACCACACTCTTAAATATCCTGCAACTGAAGTGATACTTGCGTGCACTTGC
Organism: Tenodera sinensis; assembly: GCA_030765045.1. Taxonomy (NCBI): domain Eukaryota; kingdom Metazoa; phylum Arthropoda; class Insecta; order Mantodea; family Mantidae; genus Tenodera; species Tenodera sinensis. Next base: position 7,864,141 of record CM060963.1, read on the forward strand.
ATTGCTTTCTCTACTCATTCCTCTACAAACTATTCCTGAAAACATTTATTCTTCTATCTACTTCATGTAAATAAAAACAAACATTTGTACAATGTTTGTTTATTTTCTTGTAGGTACAAGGGGAATATGGGAATACAGTAGACTTTAAGCGATAGTCAAATTTTTAAGAGTTGGTTGCTTTGAAACCCCGTTCTCTTTGCAAGGCCAAGAGATAGAAAAAACAATAATATATTCCTATTTGAGGAAAGTATAATTATTCAAACAAATAAAGAATATCTCAGAAAAGGCTTACTTAAAAGAAAAAAGATGTCTTTGACATAGATTGGGTGTTTTAACCAGATCCACACCTTTTGGTAAGTTTTTGTTTGTCTTACTGTTCACCATTTACGCAAAAATCATCCAGAATGACGAGGCCTTCTGAGGAAATTCCCAGAAAATTCAAGTTATGAACTAGAAGCTGCCATGGGATAGCTTGTTTGTGTCCGTGACTGGATATTGACTGTCTCTCCGACTGAAGGAGTGGAGTGGGGTACAGCTACTCGTTACCTAAGGTTCTCTAAAGAGACAAGGTTTGGACATCCTTCGTGATATCACAGCTGTTTACTTGTCATAGCCTTGACTCTATCCTTTCAGAGTCTTCCTTCATTTTCTGTGTCTCTCATACACTCGACGCTCGTTAAATGTTCTTTACACGCGCACGGCTGTCAGAATGACACTCTGACCGACTCATAACTGTAACTGTAACTTACTCTCTGCTGTTTCCTAGTCTCCTTATATAGCAGGGATGACGTCACACACATACACACCTTTCGCGAACTTGTTCAAACACGCCGGCGTTGACGTAACCAGATCTTTATCGAAGCCTCCCAGAAATTGAACATAGAAATATTTGGTCGAAAAACTTGTGAAAGCATTCAATAAGTGATCAACACGATAGAAGATGCAAACTAAACGGTATGGCAACGAATGAGGAGGAAAGAATTGCTAGAAAGAAAAGAAGATTTTGAAAATTGCTGCAGAGTAGAGAAAAAAGTCAGAGATATGTCTGGGATTGGCAAGTTTTGAAACACTATTGCAGCTTGAATGCATGTTCTTCTATAAAATTAAACTTTTTCTCAACACTACATTTTTCAATATTTAAAATGCTCCTAGTGCATCAGGTTTAGTTCAATTAGTTTCAAAATTTATACGCATTTAGAAAAATTTTAAATTTAATTTACACAAAAACCGTTAAATCTATTGAAGTACACCAAAGGAAAAAGCTGTCGTTTATTCAATTGTCTGGAAATATAGTCATTAATCAAGAATATTTAATCAATAATAATTCAGGCAGGCGAGGATACATTTTTTTGATAAACATATTTTTTTTTCTAGAAAACTATAAACTTTTTAGCCTTTTGGTATTAGACTTTCTTGTTATTCAGAATAAGAGAAATTCACTGTTAAAGTCTGACGGAGAATTTCACTTCCATCCTGTATGTTACAATCCTAAAGAAACAATTTCAATGCACAATTTAGAAAGCTCATGTGCACGGACCATTTTGATAAACGTTATACAATTTGTGCAAAATATCCCATTAAATGTTAACATGTGAATCAAATTACCTACTACAAATTTTGTGGTTACTCTAATTTTAGCTAGAATAGTTTACCTATAGTACATATATCAAGGGAATAAAATGGAAGTAAACAAATCGCCGGTTTGTATCACTCCGCGGCTCAGAGCAGTTACAGCTACTCGTGAGCATAATATGCGTTTTACCCCACTAAAAGGATACACATTTTCGCTTTCTGCTCACAAACTCTAAACCAATCTCCAGAAGCAGCTTATGAGGGGAAGTTTGGTTTAAATCTGGAAAGTTGGGATCAGAGTTAACTGCCAACTGCACTTCGTTTAAGGTGGGGGGTTCATTGTTAAGAAAGAACTAATGAACGTTTGGACGGATTGCAGACCTCACAAATTCGTCACAAACAACACCCAGCACTTGTCTGGCACATGGTCTCTTCTTGCCGGGAGTTCTGAGATTACCAACTGAGGACTTTTCTTTGCGTACACTGTAAATACTTGAATCTGGCACACGGGTAAACTTGGATGTTCATTTCAACACGTCATTATGTACAGCAAGTTCGGGACATTTCTCGCACAACTTGTTAAACACATTCAATATTATTGTCTTTACACCACTTCGTAACGGTTTTCCGCGCATATGTTTACAGTAGTCACTTGTTTCGCCATGTTACTTTCATGGTGAATGATGCGCGCGCCGAATGCGTTAGCCTGGTTACAAATTCACTCAACTGCGCATTCTTACAATTCAACAATGCTTAGTACGCTTTGTTCGTGCTTCAGCAAACAGTGAGTGAGATTTCAGACCCCAGTAGTAGTATGTTTTCAAGGGACTACTCAGCTGGCGAAAGCGTTAAGAAGGCGCGCTGTGGATCAGAATTCACGTGGTTTTGTTTCCATCTACTTTATTCACTTGATGTAGGTACCTACATAGTATGCGATGTCCTAACCAAAGTGAATGAAGATACAAAAGTTTGGAAACTCGCCACTTCCTCACTTAATGGGAAACATGGATGTGATACATACACACCAAGCTCCAGTAGTGTTCCCCTGTAGGAAACTCGTCACTTCCTCACTTAATGGGAAACATGGATGTGATACTTACATACCAAGCTCCAGTAGTGTTCCCCTGTAGGAAACTCGCCACTTCCTCACTTAATGGGAAACATGGATGTGATACTTACCAATCTCCAGTAGTGTTCCCCTGTAGGAAACTCGTCACTTCCTCACTTAATGGGAAACATGGATGTGATACACACCAAGCTCCAGTAGTGTTCCCCTGTAGGAAACTCGTCACTTCCTCACTTAATGGGAAACATGGATGTGATACATACACACCAAGCTCCAGTAGTGTTCCCCTGTAGGAAACTCGTCACTTCCTCACTTAATGGGAAACATGGATGTGATACTTACATACCAAGCTCCAGTAGTGTTCCCCTGTAGGAAACTCGCCACTTCCTCACTTAATGGGAAACATGGATGTGATACTTACCAAGCTCCAGTAGTGTTCCCCTGTAGGAAACTCGTCACTTCCTCACTTAATGGGAAACATGGATGTGATACACACCAAGCTCCAGTAGTGTTCCCCTGTAGGAAACTCGTCACTTCCTCACTTAATGGGAACCATGGATGTGATACATACCAAGCTCCAGTAGTGTTCCCCTGTAGGAAACTCGTCACTTCCTCACTTAATGGGAAACATGGATGTGATACATACCAAGCTCCAGTAGTGTTCCCCTGTAGGAAACTCGTCACTTCCTCACTTAATGGGAAACATGGATGTGATACACACCAAGCTCCAGTAGTGTTCCCCTGTAGGAAACTCGCCACTTCCTCACTTAATGGGAAACATGGATGTGATACATACCAAGCTCCAGTAGTGTTCCCCTGTAGGAAACTCGTCACTTGCCCACTTAATGGGAAACATGGATGTGATACTTACATACCAAGCTCCAGTAGTGTTCCCCTGTAGGAAACTCGTCACTTGCCCACTTAATGGGAAACATGGATGTGATACTTACATACCAAGCTCCAGTAGTGTTCCCCTGTAGGAAACTCGTCACTTCCCCACTTAATGGGAAACATGGATGTGATACATACATACCAAGCTCCAGTAGTGTTCCCCTGTAGGAAACTCGTCACTTCCTCACTTAATGGGAAACATGGATGTGATACATACATACCAAGCTCCAGTAGTGTTCCCCTGTAGGAAACTCGTCACTTGCTCACTTAATGGGAAACATGGATGTGATACTTACATACCAAGCTCCAGTAGTGTTCCCCTGTAGGAAACTCGTCACTTCCTCACTTAATGTGAAACATGGATGTGATACTTACATACCAAGCTCCAGTAGTGTTCCCCTGTAGGAAACTCGTCACTTCCTCACTTAATGGGAAACATGGATGTGATACTTACATACCAAGCTGCAGTAGTGTTCCCCTGTAGGAAACTCGTCACTTCCTCACTTAATGGGAAACATGGATGTGATACATACCAAGCTGCAGTAGTGTTCCCCTGTAGGAAACTCGTCACTTCCTCACTTAATGGGAAACATGGATGTGATACTTACCAAGCTCCAGTAGTGTTCCCCTGTAGGAAACGCGTCACTTCCTCACTTAATGGGAAACATGGATGTGATACATACCAAGCTCCAGTAGTGTTCCCCTGTAGGAAACTCGTCACTTCCTCACTTAATGGGAAACATGGATGTGATACTTACATACCAAGCTGCAGTAGTGTTCCCCTGTAGGAAACTCGTCACTTCCTCACTTAATGGGAAACATGGATGTGATACATACATACCAAGCTCCAGTAGTGTTCCCCTGTAGGAAACTCGTCACTTCCTCACTTAATGGGAAACATGGATGTGATACATACCAAGCTCCAGTAGTGTTCCCCTGTAGGAAACTCGTCACTTCCTCACTTAATGGGAAACATGGATGTGATACTTACATACCAAGCTGCAGTAGTGTTCCCCTGTAGGAAACTCGTCACTTCCTCACTTAATGGGAAACATGGATGTGATACATACATACCAAGCTCCAGTAGTGTTCCCCTGTAGGAAACTCGTCACTTCCTCACTTAATGGGAAACATGGATGTGATACTTACATACCAAGCTCCAGTAGTGTTCCCCTGTAGGAAACTCGTCACTTCCTCACTTAATGGGAAACATGGATGTGATACTTACATACCAAGCTCCAGTAGTGTTCCCCTGTAGGAAACTCGTCACTTCCTCACTTAATGGGAAACATGGATGTGATACTTACATACCAAGCTCCAGTAGTGTTCCCCTGTAGGAAACTCGTCACTTCCTCACTTAATGGGAAACATGGATGTGATACATACATACCAAGCTCCAGTAGTGTTCCCCTGTAGGAAACTCGTCACTTCCTCACTTAATGGGAAACATGGATGTGATACTTACATACCAAGCTCCAGTAGTGTTCCCCTGTAGGAAACTCGTCACTTCCTCACTTAATGGGAAACATGGATGTGATACATACCAAGCTCCAGTAGTGTTCCCCTGTAGGAAACTCGTCACTTCCTCACTTAATGGGAAACATGGATGTGATACTTACATACCAAGCTGCAGTAGTGTTCCCCTGTAGGAAACTCGTCACTTCCTCACTTAATGGGAAACATGGATGTGATACATACCAAGCTCCAGTAGTGTTCCCCTGTAGGAAACTCGCCACTTCCTCACTTAATGGGAAACATGGATGTGATACTTACATACCAAGCTGCAGTAGTGTTCCCCTGTAGGAAACTCGTCACTTCCTCACTTAATGGGAAACATGGATGTGATACTTACATACCAAGCTCCAGTAGTGTTCCCCTGTAGGAAACTCGCCACTTCCTCACTTAATGGGAAACATGGATGTGATACTTACATACCAAGCTCCAGTAGTGTTCCCCTGTAGGAAACTCGCCACTTCCCCACTTAATGGGAAACATGGATGTGATACTTACATACCAAGCTCCAGTAGTGTTCCCCTGTAGGAAACTCGTCACTTCCTCACTTAATGGGAAACATGGATGTGATACTTACATACCAAGCTCCAGTAGTGTTCCCCTGTAGGAAACTCGTCACTTCCTCACTTAATGGGAAACATGGATGTGATACATACATACCAAGCTGCAGTAGTGTTCCCCTGTAGGAAACTCGCCACTTCCTCACTTAATGGGAAACATGGATGTGATACTTACATACCAAGCTGCAGTAGTGTTCCCCTGTAGGAAACTCGTCACTTGCTCACTTAATGGGAAACATGGATGTGATACATACATACCAAGCTCCAGTAGTGTTCCCCTGTAGGAAACTCGTCAGTTCCTCACTTAATGGGAAACATGGATGTGATACTTACATACCAAGCTCCAGTAGTGTTCCCCTGTAGGAAACTCGTCACTTGCTCACTTAATGGGAAACATGGATGTGATACTTACATACCAAGCTGCAGTAGTGTTCCCCTGTAGGAAACTCGTCAGTTCCTCACTTAATGGGAAACATGGATGTGATACATACCAAGCTCCAGTAGTGTTCCCCTGTAGGAAACTCGTCACTTGCTCACTTAATGGGAAACATGGATGTGATACTTACATACCAAGCTCCAGTAGTGTTCCCCTGTAGGAAACTCGTCAGTTCCTCACTTAATGGGAAACATGGATGTGATACTTACATACCAAGCTCCAGTAGTGTTCCCCTGTAGGAAACTCGTCACTTGCTCACTTAATGGGAAACATGGATGTGATACTTACATACCAAGCTGCAGTAGTGTTCCCCTGTAGGAAACTCGTCAGTTCCTCACTTAATGGGAAACATGGATGTGATACATACATACCAAGCTGCAGTAGTGTTCCCCTGTAGGAAACTCGTCACTTGCTCACTTAATGGGAAACATGGATGTGATACTTACATACCAAGCTCCAGTAGTGTTCCCCTGTAGGAAACTCGCCACTTCCTCACTTAATGGGAAACATGGATATGATACTTACATACCAAGCTCCAGTAGTGTTCCCCTGTAGGAAACTCGTCACTTCCTCACTTAATGGGAAACATGCATGTGATACTTACATACCAAGCTGCAGTAGTGTTCCCCTGTAGGAAACTCGCCACTTCCTCACTTAATGGGAAACATGGATGTGATACATACCAAGCTGCAGTAGTGTTCCCCTGTAGGAAACTCGTCAGTTCCTCACTTAGTGGGAAACATGGATGTGATACATACCAAGCTGCAGTAGTGTTCCCCTGTAGGAAACTCGTCAGTTCCTCACTTAATGGGAAACATGGATGTGATACTTACATACCAAGCTGCAGTAGTGTTCCCCTGTAGGAAACTCGTCACTTCCTCACTTAATGGGAAACATGGATGTGATACATACCAAGCTCCAGTAGTGTTCCCCTGTAGGAAACTCGTCACTTCCTCACTTAATGGGAAACATGGATGTGATACATACCAAGCTGCAGTAGTGTTCCCCTGTAGGAAACTCGTCACTTCCTCACTTAATGGGAAACATGGATGTGATACATACCAAGCTGCAGTAGTGTTCCCCTGTAGGAAACTCGTCACTTCCTCACTTAATGGGAAACATGGATGTGATACATACATACCAAGCTGCAGTAGTGTTCCCCTGTAGGAAACTCGCCACTTCCTCACTTAATGGGAAACATGGATGTGATACATACCAAGCTCCAGTAGTGTTCCCCTGTAGGAAACTCGTCACTTGCTCACTTAATGGGAAACATGGATGTGATACATACATACCAAGCTCCAGTAGTGTTCCCCTGTAGGAAACTCGTCACTTCCTCACTTAATGGGAAACATGGATGTGATACTTACATACCAAGCTCCAGTAGTGTTCCCCTGTAGGAAACTCGCCACTTCCTCACTTAATGGGAAACATGGATGTGATACTTACCAATCTCCAGTAGTGTTCCCCTGTAGGAAACTCGTCACTTCCTCACTTAATGGGAAACATGGATGTGATACACACCAAGCTCCAGTAGTGTTCCCCTGTAGGAAACTCGTCACTTCCTCACTTAATGGGAAACATGGATGTGATACATACACACCAAGCTCCAGTAGTGTTCCCCTGTAGGAAACTCGTCACTTCCTCACTTAATGGGAAACATGGATGTGATACTTACATACCAAGCTCCAGTAGTGTTCCCCTGTAGGAAACTCGCCACTTCCTCACTTAATGGGAAACATGGATGTGATACTTACCAAGCTCCAGTAGTGTTCCCCTGTAGGAAACTCGTCACTTCCTCACTTAATGGGAAACATGGATGTGATACACACCAAGCTCCAGTAGTGTTCCCCTGTAGGAAACTCGTCACTTCCTCACTTAATGGGAACCATGGATGTGATACATACCAAGCTCCAGTAGTGTTCCCCTGTAGGAAACTCGTCACTTCCTCACTTAATGGGAAACATGGATGTGATACATACCAAGCTCCAGTAGTGTTCCCCTGTAGGAAACTCGTCACTTCCTCACTTAATGGGAAACATGGATGTGATACACACCAAGCTCCAGTAGTGTTCCCCTGTAGGAAACTCGCCACTTCCTCACTTAATGGGAAACATGGATGTGATACATACCAAGCTCCAGTAGTGTTCCCCTGTAGGAAACTCGTCACTTGCCCACTTAATGGGAAACATGGATGTGATACTTACATACCAAGCTCCAGTAGTGTTCCCCTGTAGGAAACTCGTCACTTGCCCACTTAATGGGAAACATGGATGTGATACTTACATACCAAGCTCCAGTAGTGTTCCCCTGTAGGAAACTCGTCACTTCCCCACTTAATGGGAAACATGGATGTGATACATACATACCAAGCTCCAGTAGTGTTCCCCTGTAGGAAACTCGTCACTTCCTCACTTAATGGGAAACATGGATGTGATACATACATACCAAGCTCCAGTAGTGTTCCCCTGTAGGAAACTCGTCACTTGCTCACTTAATGGGAAACATGGATGTGATACTTACATACCAAGCTCCAGTAGTGTTCCCCTGTAGGAAACTCGTCACTTCCTCACTTAATGTGAAACATGGATGTGATACTTACATACCAAGCTCCAGTAGTGTTCCCCTGTAGGAAACTCGTCACTTCCTCACTTAATGGGAAACATGGATGTGATACTTACATACCAAGCTGCAGTAGTGTTCCCCTGTAGGAAACTCGTCACTTCCTCACTTAATGGGAAACATGGATGTGATACATACCAAGCTGCAGTAGTGTTCCCCTGTAGGAAACTCGTCACTTCCTCACTTAATGGGAAACATGGATGTGATACTTACCAAGCTCCAGTAGTGTTCCCCTGTAGGAAACGCGTCACTTCCTCACTTAATGGGAAACATGGATGTGATACATACCAAGCTCCAGTAGTGTTCCCCTGTAGGAAACTCGTCACTTCCTCACTTAATGGGAAACATGGATGTGATACTTACATACCAAGCTGCAGTAGTGTTCCCCTGTAGGAAACTCGTCACTTCCTCACTTAATGGGAAACATGGATGTGATACATACATACCAAGCTCCAGTAGTGTTCCCCTGTAGGAAACTCGTCACTTCCTCACTTAATGGGAAACATGGATGTGATACATACCAAGCTCCAGTAGTGTTCCCCTGTAGGAAACTCGTCACTTCCTCACTTAATGGGAAACATGGATGTGATACTTACATACCAAGCTGCAGTAGTGTTCCCCTGTAGGAAACTCGTCACTTCCTCACTTAATGGGAAACATGGATGTGATACATACATACCAAGCTCCAGTAGTGTTCCCCTGTAGGAAACTCGTCACTTCCTCACTTAATGGGAAACATGGATGTGATACTTACATACCAAGCTCCAGTAGTGTTCCCCTGTAGGAAACTCGTCACTTCCTCACTTAATGGGAAACATGGATGTGATACTTACATACCAAGCTCCAGTAGTGTTCCCCTGTAGGAAACTCGTCACTTCCTCACTTAATGGGAAACATGGATGTGATACTTACATACCAAGCTCCAGTAGTGTTCCCCTGTAGGAAACTCGTCACTTCCTCACTTAATGGGAAACATGGATGTGATACATACATACCAAGCTCCAGTAGTGTTCCCCTGTAGGAAACTCGTCACTTCCTCACTTAATGGGAAACATGGATGTGATACTTACATACCAAGCTCCAGTAGTGTTCCCCTGTAGGAAACTCGTCACTTCCTCACTTAATGGGAAACATGGATGTGATACATACCAAGCTCCAGTAGTGTTCCCCTGTAGGAAACTCGTCACTTCCTCACTTAATGGGAAACATGGATGTGATACTTACATACCAAGCTGCAGTAGTGTTCCCCTGTAGGAAACTCGTCACTTCCTCACTTAATGGGAAACATGGATGTGATACATACCAAGCTCCAGTAGTGTTCCCCTGTAGGAAACTCGCCACTTCCTCACTTAATGGGAAACATGGATGTGATACTTACATACCAAGCTGCAGTAGTGTTCCCCTGTAGGAAACTCGTCACTTCCTCACTTAATGGGAAACATGGATGTGATACTTACATACCAAGCTCCAGTAGTGTTCCCCTGTAGGAAACTCGCCACTTCCTCACTTAATGGGAAACATGGATGTGATACTTACATACCAAGCTCCAGTAGTGTTCCCCTGTAGGAAACTCGCCACTTCCCCACTTAATGGGAAACATGGATGTGATACTTACATACCAAGCTCCAGTAGTGTTCCCCTGTAGGAAACTCGTCACTTCCTCACTTAATGGGAAACATGGATGTGATACTTACATACCAAGCTCCAGTAGTGTTCCCCTGTAGGAAACTCGTCACTTCCTCACTTAATGGGAAACATGGATGTGATACATACATACCAAGCTGCAGTAGTGTTCCCCTGTAGGAAACTCGCCACTTCCTCACTTAATGGGAAACATGGATGTGATACTTACATACCAAGCTGCAGTAGTGTTCCCCTGTAGGAAACTCGTCACTTGCTCACTTAATGGGAAACATGGATGTGATACATACATACCAAGCTCCAGTAGTGTTCCCCTGTAGGAAACTCGTCAGTTCCTCACTTAATGGGAAACATGGATGTGATACTTACATACCAAGCTCCAGTAGTGTTCCCCTGTAGGAAACTCGTCACTTGCTCACTTAATGGGAAACATGGATGTGATACTTACATACCAAGCTGCAGTAGTGTTCCCCTGTAGGAAACTCGTCAGTTCCTCACTTAATGGGAAACATGGATGTGATACATACCAAGCTCCAGTAGTGTTCCCCTGTAGGAAACTCGTCACTTGCTCACTTAATGGGAAACATGGATGTGATACTTACATACCAAGCTCCAGTAGTGTTCCCCTGTAGGAAACTCGTCAGTTCCTCACTTAATGGGAAACATGGATGTGATACTTACATACCAAGCTCCAGTAGTGTTCCCCTGTAGGAAACTCGTCACTTGCTCACTTAATGGGAAACATGGATGTGATACTTACATACCAAGCTGCAGTAGTGTTCCCCTGTAGGAAACTCGTCAGTTCCTCACTTAATGGGAAACATGGATGTGATACATACATACCAAGCTGCAGTAGTGTTCCCCTGTAGGAAACTCGTCACTTGCTCACTTAATGGGAAACATGGATGTGATACTTACATACCAAGCTCCAGTAGTGTTCCCCTGTAGGAAACTCGCCACTTCCTCACTTAATGGGAAACATGGATATGATACTTACATACCAAGCTCCAGTAGTGTTCCCCTGTAGGAAACTCGTCACTTCCTCACTTAATGGGAAACATGCATGTGATACTTACATACCAAGCTGCAGTAGTGTTCCCCTGTAGGAAACTCGCCACTTCCTCACTTAATGGGAAACATGGATGTGATACATACCAAGCTGCAGTAGTGTTCCCCTGTAGGAAACTCGTCAGTTCCTCACTTAGTGGGAAACATGGATGTGATACATACCAAGCTGCAGTAGTGTTCCCCTGTAGGAAACTCGTCAGTTCCTCACTTAATGGGAAACATGGATGTGATACTTACATACCAAGCTGCAGTAGTGTTCCCCTGTAGGAAACTCGTCACTTCCTCACTTAATGGGAAACATGGATGTGATACATACCAAGCTCCAGTAGTGTTCCCCTGTAGGAAACTCGTCACTTCCTCACTTAATGGGAAACATGGATGTGATACATACCAAGCTGCAGTAGTGTTCCCCTGTAGGAAACTCGTCACTTCCTCACTTAATGGGAAACATGGATGTGATACATACCAAGCTGCAGTAGTGTTCCCCTGTAGGAAACTCGTCACTTCCTCACTTAATGGGAAACATGGATGTGATACATACATACCAAGCTGCAGTAGTGTTCCCCTGTAGGAAACTCGCCACTTCCTCACTTAATGGGAAACATGGATGTGATACATACCAAGCTCCAGTAGTGTTCCCCTGTAGGAAACTCGTCACTTGCTCACTTAATGGGAAACATGGATGTGATACATACATACCAAGCTCCAGTAGTGTTCCCCTGTAGGAAACTCGTCACTTCCTCACTTAATGGGAAACATGGATGTGATACTTACATACCAAGCTCCAGTAGTGTTCCCCTGTAGGAAACTCGTCACTTCCTCACTTAATGGGAAACATGGATGTGATACATACCAAGCTGCAGTAGTGTTCCCCTGTAGGAAACTCGTCACTTCCTCACTTAATGGGAAACATGGATGTGATACTTACATACCAAGCTCCAGTAGTGTTCCCCTGTAGGAAACTCGTCACTTCCTCACTTAATGGGAAACATGGATGTGATACATACCAAGCTCCAGTAGTGTTCCCCTGTAGGAAACTCGTCACTTGCTCACTTAATGGGAAACATGGATGTGATACTTACATACCAAGCTCCAGTAGTGTTCCCCTGTAGGAAACTCGTCACTTCCTCACTTAATGGGAAACATGGATGTGATACATACCAAGCTCGAGTAGTGTTCCCCTGTAGGAAACTCGTCACTTCCTCACTTAATGGGAAACATGGATGTGATACTTACATACCAAGCTCCAGTAGTGTTCCCCTGTAGGAAACTCGTCACTTGCTCACTTAATGGGAAACATGGATGTGATACTTACATACCAAGCTCCAGTAGTGTTCCCCTGTAGGAAACTCGTCACTTCCTCACTTAATGGGAAACATGGATGTGATACATACCAAGCTGCAGTAGTGTTCCCCTGTAGGAAACTCGTCACTTCCTCACTTAATGGGAAACATGGATGTGATACTTACATACCAAGCTGCAGTAGTGTTCCCCTGTAGGAAACTCGTCACTTCCTCACTTAATGGGAAACATGGATGTGATACTTACATACCAAGCTCCAGTAGTGTTCCCCTGTAGGAAACTCGTCACTTCCTCACTTAATGGGAAACATGGATGTGATACTTACATACCAAGCTCCAGTAGTGTTCCCCTGTAGGAAACTCGTCACTTGCTCACTTAATGGGAAACATGGATGTGATACATACATACCAAGCTCCAGTAGTGTTCCCCTGTAGGAAACTCGTCACTTCCTCAATTAATGGGAAACATGGATGTGATACTTACATACCAAGCTCCAGTAGTGTTCCCCTGTAGGAAACTCGTCAGTTCCTCACTTAATGGGAAACATGGATGTGATACATACCAAGCTCCAGTAGTGTTCCCCTGTAGGAAACTCGTCAGTTCCTCACTTAATGGGAAACATGGATGTGATACTTACATACCAAGCTGCAGTAGTGTTCCCCTGTAGGAAACTCGTCAGTTCCTCACTTAATGGGAAACATGGATGTGATACTTACATACCAAGCTCCAGTAGTGTTCCCCTGTAGGAAACTCGTCACTTCCTCACTTAATGGGAAACATGGATGTGATACTTACATACCAAGCTCCAGTAGTGTTCCCCTGTAGGAAACTCGTCACTTCCTCACTTAATGGGAAACATGGATGTGATACTTACATACCAAGCTGCAGTAGTGTTCCCCTGTAGGAAACTCGTCAGTTCCTCACTTAATGGGAAACATGGATGTGATACTTACATACCAAGCTGCAGTAGTGTTCCCCTGTAGGAAACTCGCCTCTTCCTCACTTAATGGGAAACATGGATGTGATACTTACATACCAAGCTGCAGTAGTGTTCCCCTGTAGGAAACTCGCCACTTCCTCACTTAATGGGAAACATGGATGTGATACTTACATACCAAGCTGCAGTAGTGTTCCCCTGTAGGAAACTCGCCACTTCCTCACTTAATGTGAAACATGGATGTGATACTTACATACCAAGCTGCAGTAGTGTTCCCCTGTAGGAAACTCGCCACTTCCTCACTTAATGGGAAACATGGATGTGATACTTACATACCAAGCTCCAGTAGTGTTCCCCTGTAGGAAACTCGTCAGTTCCTCACTTAATGGGAAACATGGATGTGATACATACCAAGCGCCAGTAGTGTTCCCCTGTAGGAACCTCGCCACTTCCTCACTTAATGGGAAACATGGATGTGATACTTACATACCAAGCTCCAGTAGTGTTCCCCTGTAGGAAACTCGTCAGTTCCTCACTTAATGGGAAACATGGATGTGATACATACATACCAAGCTCCAGTAGTGTTCCCCTGTAGGAAACTCGTCACTTCCTCACTTAATGGGAAACATGGATGTGATACATACCAAGCTCCAGTAGTGTTCCCCTGTAGGAAACTCGCCACTTCCTCACTTAATGGGAAACATGGATGTGATACTTACATACCAAGCTGCAGTAGTGTTCCCCTGTAGGAAACTCGTCACTTCCTCACTTAATGGGAAACATGGATGTGATACTTACATACCAAGCTCCAGTAGTGTTCCCCTGTAGGAAACTCGTCAGTTCCTCACTTAATGGGAAACATGGATGTGATACATACCAAGCTCCAGTAGTGTTCCCCTGTAGGAAACTCGTCAGTTCCTCACTTAATGGGAAACATGGATGTGATACTTACATACCAAGCTCCAGTAGTGTTCCCCTGTAGGAAACTCGCCACTTCCTCACTTAATGGGAAACATGGATGTGATACTTACATACCAAGCTCCAGTAGTGTTCCCCTGTAGGAAACTCGCCACTTCCTCACTTAATGTGAAACATGGATGTGATACTTACATACCAAGCTCCAGTAGTGTTCCCCTGTAGGAAACTCGCCACTTCCTCACTTAATGGGAAACATGGATGTGATACATACCAAGCTGCAGTAGTGTTCCCCTGTAGGAAACTCGTCACTTCCTCACTTAATGGGAAACATGGATGTGATACTTACATACCAAGCTGCAGTAGTGTTCCCCTGTAGGAAACTCGTCACTTCCTCACTTAATGGGAAACATGGATGTGATACTTACATACCAAGCTGCAGTAGTGTTCCCCTGTAGGAAACTCGCCACTTGCTCACTTAATGGGAAACATGGATGTGATACTTACATACCAAGCTCCAGTAGTGTTCCCCTGTAGGAAACTCGTCACTTCCTCACTTAATGGGAAACATGGATGTGATACATACACACCAAGCTCCAGTAGTGTTCCCCTGTAGGAAACTCGTCACTTCCTCACTTAATGGGAAACATGGATGTGATACATACCAAGCTCCAGTAGTGTTCCCCTGTAGGAAACTCGTCCCTTCCTCACTTAATGGGAAACATGGATATGATACTTACATACCAAGCTCCAGTAGTGTTCCCCTGTAGGAAACTCGTCCCTTCCTCACTTAATGGGAAACATGGATATGATACTTACATACCAAGCTCCAGTAGTGTTCCCCTGTAGGAAACTCGTCACTTCCTCACTTAATGGGAAACATGGATATGATACTTACATACCAAGCTCCAGTAGTGTTCCCCTGTAGGAAACTCGCCACTTCCTCACTTAATGGGAAACATGGATGTGATACTTACATACCAAGCTCCAGTAGTGTTCCCCTGTAGGAAACTCGTCACTTCCTCACTTAATGGGAAACATGGATGTGATACTTACATACCAAGCTCCAGTAGTGTTCCCCTGTAGGAAACTCGTCACTTGCTCACTTAATGGGAAACATGGATGTGATACTTACATACCAAGCTCCAGTAGTGTTCCCCTGTAGGAAACTCGTCACTTGCTCACTTAATGGGAAACATGGATGTGATACTTACATACCAAGCTCCAGTAGTGTTCCCCTGTAGGAAACTCGTCACTTGCTCACTTAATGGGAAACATGGATGTGATACTTACATACCAAGCTCCAGTAGTGTTCCCCTGTAGGAAACTCGTCACTTCCTCACTTAATGGGAAACATGGATGTGATACTTACATACCAAGCTCCAGTAGTGTTCCCCTGTAGGAAACTCGCCACTTCCTCACTTAATGGGAAACATGGATGTGATACTTACATACCAAGCTCCAGTAGTGTTCCCCTGTAGGAAACTCGTCACTTCCTCACTTAATGGGAAACATGGATGTGATACTTACATACCAAGCTCCAGTAGTGTTCCCCTGTAGGAAACTCGTCACTTGCTCACTTAATGGGAAACATGGATGTGATACTTACATACCAAGCTCCAGTAGTGTTCCCCTGTAGGAAACTCGTCACTTCCTCACTTAATGGGAAACATGGATGTGATACTTACATACCAAGCTCCAGTAGTGTTCCCCTGTAGGAAACTCGTCACTTGCTCACTTAATGGGAAACATGGATGTGATACTTACATACCAAGCTCCAGTAGTGTTCCCCTGTAGGAAACTCGTCACTTGCTCACTTAATGGGAAACATGGATGTGATACTTACATACCAAGCTGCAGTAGTGTTCCCCTGTAGGAAACTCGCCACTTCCTCACTTAATGGGAAACATGGATGTGATTCTTACATACCAAGCTGCAGTAGTGTTCCCCTGTAGGAAACTCGCCACTTCCTCACTTAATGGGAAACATGGATGTGATACATACCAAGCTCCAGTAGTGTTCCCCTGTAGGAAACTCGTCACTTCCTCACTTAATGGGAAACATGGATGTGATACTTACATACCAAGCTGCAGTAGTGTTCCCCTGTAGGAAACTCGTCACTTCCTCACTTAATGGGAAACATGGATGTGATACATACCAAGCTCCAGTAGTGTTCCCCTGTAGGAAACTCGTCACTTCCTCACTTAATGGGAAACATGGATGTGATACATACATACCAAGCTCCAGTAGTGTTCCCCTGTAGGAAACTCGCCACTTCCTCACTTAATGGGAAACATGGATGTGATACTTACATACCAAGCTCCAGTAGTGTTCCCCTGTAGGAAACTCGTCACTTCCTCACTTAATGGGAAACATGGATGTGATACATACCAAGCTCCAGTAGTGTTCCCCTGTAGGAAACTCGTCACTTCCTCACTTAATGGGAAACATGGATGTGATACTTACATACCAAGCTCCAGTAGTGTTCCCCTGTAGGAAACTCGCCACTTCCTCACTTAATGGGAAACATGGATGTGATACATACCAAGCTCCAGTAGTGTTCCCCTGTAGGAAACTCGCCACTTCCTCACTTAATGGGAAACATGGATGTGATACTTACATACCAAGCTGCAGTAGTGTTCCCCTGTAGGAAACTCGCCACTTCCTCACTTAATGGGAAACATGGATGTGATACTTACATACCAAGCTCCAGTAGTGTTCCCCTGTAGGAAACTCGCCACTTCCTCACTTAATGGGAAACATGGATGTGATACTTACATACCAAGCTGCAGTAGTGTTCCCCTGTAGGAAACTCGTCACTTGCTCACTTAATGGGAAACATGGATGTGATACTTACCAAGCTGCAGTAGTGTTCCCCTGTAGGAAACTCGCCACTTCCTCACTTAATGGGAAACATGGATGTGATACTTACATACCAAGCTCCAGTAGTGTTCCCCTGTAGGAAACTCGCCACTTCCTCACTTAATGGGAAACATGGATGTGATACTTACATACCAAGCTGCAGTAGTGTTCCCCTGTAGGAAACTCGTCACTTCCTCACTTAATGGGAAACATGGATGTGATACATACCAAGCTCCAGTAGTGTTCCCCTGTAGGAAACTCGTCACTTCCTCACTTAATGGGAAACATGGATGTGATACTTACATACCAAGCTCCAGTAGTGTTCCCCTGTAGGAAACTCGTCACTTCCTCACTTAATGGGAAACATGGATGTGATACTTACATACCAAGCTCCAGTAGTGTTCCCCTGTAGGAAACTCGCCACTTCCTCACTTAATGGGAAACATGGATGTGATACATACCAAGCTCCAGTAGTGTTCCCCTGTAGGAAACTCGCCACTTCCCCACTTAATGGGAAACATGGATGTGATACTTACATACCAAGCTCCAGTAGTGTTCCCCTGTAGGAAACTCGCCACTTGCTCACTTAATGGGAAACATGGATGTGATACATACGAAGCTCCAGTAGTGTTCCCCTGTAGGAAACTCGCCACTTCCCCACTTAATGGGAAACATGGATGTGATACATACATACCAAGCTCCAGTAGTGTTCCCCTGTAGGAAACTCGCCACTTCCTCACTTAATGGGAAACATGGATGTGATACTTACATACCAAGCTCCAGTAGTGTTCCCCTGTAGGAAACTCGCCACTTCCTCACTTAATGGGAAACATGGATGTGATACTTACATACCAAGCTCCAGTAGTGTTCCCCTGTAGGAAACTCGCCACTTCCTCACTTAATGGGAAACATGGATGTGATACTTACATACCAAGCTCCAGTAGTGTTCCCCTGAAGGGAAATTTTCCTGATATGGTCCAGTGCCCGTAGGGTTTCATCACATGTTCGTCGATCTATGAGTCCCATCTGGTATAGGATCGTCCCGGTCGGCAGCAGCTGATTCAGTGGGTCAATAAATGCACCTCCCAGTATTACTCCTGCAACACAATCACAATCACAATCAATATACATTTCATTTCTCATACAAATACCTTAAACACTTTAATCAGAATCGTTAATGCCGTTTTCAAGAAAACCAATATTTCCAAAAAACGTTCCATATAAAGGTTAGTTTAGGGTGGGGCTATTTTTTTGAAAATCTCCGTATCACATACTTGAAAGACATTTAACTTAAATACCAACTTCGATTTTAACCGACTTTTCGTTTTTGAGTTATATAAGTTTAAAGTTATTTGGCATAAATTGTGTGCCTTAACCAGATCATCATGTTTTGTGTAGTATGAGCGTATTACAAGTTATAAATATTACGTGCGAGTAAGTCACATGACTTTCTCTACTCAGTCTTGTACTAGCTATTCTTACAAACACTTATTCTTGTATCTACTTGGTTCTAGAAACTGTTTTATTACGAAATACGCGGTGTTTCTTGTGATCTGACTCTTTACATGTATAGCATCTAGCCTTAGGTTGCAGTTCCCCATAGCCTTGTGTTTCTGTGGTGGTGTTTAAATATATATAAGCGTGTGTGTGTGTGTGTATGTGTGCGTGTGTGTGCGTGTGCGTGTGTGTGTACATGTGCGTGTGTGTGTATGTGTGTGTGCATGTGCGTGTGTGTATATGTGTATGTGTATGTGCGTGTGTGTATAGTATGTAAAAGTACTGTCAACAATCAAAGATAGCACAGTTTGTAATGATGATTTCTTGTTAATACATTTGAATGACTTGCACATTGTCAGTATTTATAGAGAATATAATATGTACATACCGGGAAGAAACAATAGCAGTTTAAGTACCTAACTTTAACATAACCTCGTTTATTCCGAGTAACAAGATACCTAAAGCTACTAGAAAAGAATACAAAGAAGTCAAAACAAAAGAAAGATTAAATTTTATCGATTATATGAACTTTATATGGTAACAATGTGAAGCGAAATTATTCTTATGTTGGTACAGTTGGAAAGATTATACAGATGTCTAGTGAACTTTTATTGGTACTAAACCCCTAGCGCAGCAGCCCAAGGCTTGCCGCCCAGCCACTGCGTCCTCCACCTCTGCCCATTACAGGCGTCATTGGCGGGGTCAGCGCCCCGAGCCCTCCCAGCCAGTTATGTGGTCTTCTCGACCTGGGGCCACTACTTCTCCACGGGACCTAACGAGGCTGAGTGCACCGCGTGCCAGACCTCCCAGCGGCGGAAAGGTCCCAATGCTGGTAGCGGGGATCGAACCCGGATCATCCGCGCCAGAGGCAAGCGCGCTAGCAACTGCGTTACGGAGGCGATCTGTATAGGCACTACATAATTTAAATAATTAATTATGTGAAATGGAGTGGGATGTTGAACTCTGCGATGGACAATGTTCACCTTGTGTCAAAGGTTATCTGTGTAAAGGTTTGGTCGAAATCGGTTCCACGGCGCAGAGGTTTATAAGTAAGACACTATGCACCAGTGTATTATTATTATTATTATTATTATTATTATTATTAGTATTGTTATTATTATTATTATTATTATTATTATTATTATTATTATTATTATTATTATTATTATTATTATTATTATTATTATTATTATTATTATTATTATTATTATTATTATTATTATTATTATTATTATTATTATTATGATTATTATTATTATTATTATTATTATTATTATTATTATTATTATTATTATTATTATTACTACTACTACTAGTTATTTAGATTTGCTTATAGGTCCAATGGGAATAGAAAAAAACAATAGGTTCAAGCCATACTCAAATTTTTAAGGGCTGATCGCTATGTGATTACATTCCCATTGTATTCTCTTTGAATGGCGAAGACTTGGATAAACGAGCAATGACTTGTTATTTTGTCTATCTGTTACAATTTGCCAGTTATATCAAGTTAATTGAGAATGAAAAGAATTTCGGAAGAGATTCCCAGAAATTTTTAATAGAAATGTAATAAACGTATGGTAATATAATGAAAAACTGAAGCTGTTAACAGCGAAACAACACAAATCCACAAATATAACAAATATATTAGAGACTAACAACTTCACTTGTGTTAGTATTTGTTGCAAGTTGTTGAAATTAAACGCAAACTAGTTTCAACCTAGCGACCAGTTCTAAAACATTTGACTATCACTTAAAGTCTACTGTATTCCCATATTCCCCTTGTACCTACAAGGAAATAAGCAATAACATAATTTGTAGAAATGTTTATCTCAACTAACACGAAGAAGATATAGGAATAAGAGTTTGTAAGAATGGTTAGTACAAGACTGAGTAGAGAAGGTCATGTGAGTGCAACACAGGGAGTCTATGAAATGTGATCAGATACTCGTACTTGCTCTTAGCTGCTGTGATTTGTTGTGTTCTCTGTCCCGCTATGATTGCGTGATATTAAGACACTTTTCCTTGAATCTGCCGAGAGCAAAGGTGAACGTTTATGTCCGTAATTTGGGCAGCAAGGCCGAGCAGATCTGAATTTGTTACACCCAACGACCGACCGACCGACCGACCGACCATGTTTGGAACGACAAGATGATTTTTACAGTTAACTCAGTCTGTCTGTCTGTCTGTCGTATTAGTTTTGTTTTGGTAATTCGCAGCACGCGTTTCATTATGAAAGTGGCCATTATGTAATAGGTTTTGCTCTTACATGTATGGAGAAGAACAGAAACCGGTTTAGTGAAGATGCCACTTTAGGAAGTATCTGGTAAAGGTTAACAAGTGAAGTGCGAAATGCTTGGTCAGGCTGGGCAACATCAGGTCTCTAAAACTGACAGTAGTGCATTCCATTCTAAAACTATATGTACCTATTCAGATTTCAGTGGATCCACACGTGTACCAACTATTCTTTCCTCTATCTACTTCATGCTAATAGACATACATATTTGTGCAAGTTATGTTATTACTAATTTTCTTGTAGGTGCAAGGGGAATGCGTACAGTAGACTTTCAAATTCCATACTTTGTGCATGTCTAAGAGCTAAAAAAAGTCAATAGCGACTTCCCATTTAAGAAAAGTATAAGCATTGGAAAATTGAAACAACAAGGAATATTTCGGAAGCTGTTAACTCCACAAAAAGAAGATTTTGTCTATCTGTTATCAGTTGTGCAAAAGTTATTTAGAAATGAAGAGGGTTTCTGAGGACATTTTTCATTAATCTCAAGATGTACCTATATTTAATTTGTCATCTACATCCTATATACAGTGTCCCAGAAAACGCCGATAACGCTGAGTCAGTATGTTGTGCGAGATGGTAAACTGAAAACAGCAAAACCTGTCCCCAAATGCACGGTTTGGACGCTGTAGCGCAATGAAGTGTGAGATTGGTGTACCTTCACATTTCGTCGATAAACTCAACATCGCGCTGTCTACATTACAAACAGGCTTCGAACTGTGTACCTCCTACGTCATTGTAGAATGTATATGTATATTCAACGATATCTGTAACGAACGGGTGGATACGTGAGTGAGTGAGTGATTGAGTCAGTAAGTGTGTGAATGATTGAGTTAATGACTGAGTCAATGAGTAAGTGACTGAGTCAGTGATTGAGTCAGTGAGAGAGTAGTCAATGAGTCAGTGAGTGACTGAGTGAGTTAGTGATTGTGTCAGTGAGTAGGTGAATGAGTCAGTGACTGAGTTAGTGATTGAGTCAGTAAGTGTGTGAATGATTGAGTTAATGACTGAGTCAATGAGTAAGTGACTGAGTCAGTGATTGAGTCAGTGAGAGAGTAGTCAATGAGTCAGTGAGTGACTGAGTGAGTTAGTGATTGAGTCAGTGAGTAGGTGATTGAGTCACTGAGTGAGCCAGTGTGTGAGCCAATGAGTGAGTTAGTGATTGAGTCAGTGAGAGAGTATTCAATGAGTGAACAGTCAGTAAGTGTGTGAATGATTGAGTTAATGACTGAGTCAATGAGTAAGTGACTGAGTCAGTGATTGAGTCAGTGAGAGAGTAGTCAATGAGTCAGTGAGTGACTGAGTGAGTTAGTGATTGTGTCAGTGAGTAGGTGAATGAGTCAGTGACTGAACCAGTGAGTGAGTTAGTGATTGAGTCAGTGAGAGTGTAGTCAATGAGTGAACAGTCAGTAAGTACTCAGTGAGTTGATGAATGAGTCAGTGAGTTAGCAGTGAGCCAGTGAGTGAGTTAGTGTATGAGTCAGTGAGAGAGTGGTCAATGAGTCAGTGAGTGAGCCGGTGAGTGGGTAAGTGATTGAGTCAGTGAGTAGGTGAATGAGTCAGTGAGTGAGCCAGTAAGTGAGTTAGTGATTGAGTCAGTGAGAGAGTAGTCAATGAGTGAACAGTCAGTGAGTAAGTAGTCAGTGAGTTGATGAATGAGTCAGTGAGTTAACCAGTGAGTCAGT
This sequence comes from Tenodera sinensis, assembly GCA_030765045.1. Taxonomy (NCBI): domain Eukaryota; kingdom Metazoa; phylum Arthropoda; class Insecta; order Mantodea; family Mantidae; genus Tenodera; species Tenodera sinensis. Next base: position 7,886,997 of record CM060963.1, read on the forward strand.
GAGTTAGCCAGAGAGTCAGTGAGTGAGCCAGTGAGTCAGTGAGTGAGCCAGTGAGTGAGTCAGTGTATGAGTCAGTGAGAGAGTAGTTAATGAGTCAGTGAGTCAGTGAGTGAGCCAGTGAGTGGGTAAGTGATTGAGTCAGTGAGTAGGTGAATGAGCCAGTGAGTGAGTTAGTGATTGAGTCAGTAGAGAGTAGTCAATGAGTGAACAGTCAGTGAGTAAGTAGTCGGTGAGTTGATGAATGAGTCAGTGACTTAGCCAGTGAGTCAGTGAGTGAGCCAGTGAGTGAGTTAGTGTATGAGTCAGTGAGAGAGTAGTCAATGAGTCAGTGAGTCAGTGAGTGAGCCAGTGAGTGGGTAAGTGATTGAGTCAGTGAGTAGGTGAATGAGTCAGTGAGTGAGTTAGTGATTGAGTTAGTGAGAGAGTAGTCAATGAGTGAACAGTCAGTGAGTGAGTTGTCAGTAAGTAATGTAATGTAATGTAATGTAATCTTTATTTCCACTTCCATTTCATTTACAAATTATTATACATTTACATACTTGTTACTACATTGAGTTGGGTCCATTAGGACAAACACTGAGGTTGTCGAGCTAATGGGTCCCCATTTACATCTTATGTAAAATACTTCATCTTCATTTTCGTCATATTTATTTATCTTCCTCAACCATTTGGCTCTTACTCTGCCCAAAAAGTTCCCAATTTCAATTAAATTTTTCCTAGTTTTTACACTCATTAACTTCATTGCTTGAATTTCATTTGGTAGCCTTGTCCAATCTTTTTTACCTATCCTCTCCCTAAGCAACCTAGTTTCTTCACATTGTATCCCTTTGATGACATAATGGGCATTTCTCTAGGTCCCTCCCTCTTCTCAACCCTTTCTGTTTCACCAGCCCTGTTCTGGTCCATGCAAAACCTTCTCTTACTGCTTTATCACAAATGTCTATATATTTTTCCCTGTTCCAGCTCACTCTCATCTCTCTAAACTTCCAGTGAGCTTTTCAAATTTAAACTTCCTATCATTTCTTACCTTTCAATATCTTCCGTTCTTAGCCTAAGTTCTTTCCAAAATCCATTTTGCAATAATTCCCTGTTTTCCCACATGACACCAAACCCTATTTTTAACATCATTTCCTTTATCTTGTTTAGCCATGAATCTTCCTGATTTAGTGTTTCCTGTACTATCAAGCGCAATGTTTTAACACCCTTTCCACCATTATCCCAGTCTTCCCAATTCTGCTTGTGCCACTCCATTTGGTGAAGCTCGTGGTAAGCCCAAAACTTGCTTGCAAAAGTTTCTATGTATCACATTCATATTTGCACCCCCTTCCTCCAAACCCCATATCTCCACTCCATACAGCATTTTTGCTTCTACTATGGCTGTGTAAATTCTCTCCAGCTGCTTTATTTGCATTCCTGGTAATTTATCTAGGCATGCTTTAATAGCTTTTAATGCAATTAAGCTATTAAGCCATTGCCATTCTCTTCTGCTCTTTCCACCCTCCCTTACTGCTTAATCTTACTACTAGATAATTAAATGTATTGATCACATCAATTTCCCTTCCATGCCAGTACCATTTCTCCTCTTTCCTTAACTTGCTACCTTTCTTAAATACCATAATTTTGGTTTTGTTTACATTAATTTTGAGGCTCCATTCCTTACAAAATTTATCTATTGCTTCAATAATTGCTCTATCTATCCCCACTTTGGATATAGCTCCTGCTACTAAATCATCCGCAAATAGCAACCCAGGTACTTCCCTGTTATTAATTATTGGCATGTGCCTATTTTCCATTCTAATTGCATCCACTATAAACAAATTAAACAGTACAGGGCTCAACTTGCAGCCTTGCCTCAATCCTATATCATTTTGAATGTATTTTGTTACTTTATTATTTATCATCTTTATACAAAACTCATTGTATATGTATATGTATATGTATATATATGATAAATAATTCATAAGAACATTTTGGCTTACCTTGTAAATTGATTTTTAGTTCTGCTCCTGGATTTTCAGCGTGAATGGTGTGAGCAATACTGCACGCGAACTTTGCTGCAAAACAAACATTTTTAAATTAGTTTCAAATATTTGTCATATTGATTATTTATTTTTGGAATAAACAATGAAATAAGAATGTAATGTTTTATTGAGGCGTTAAATTATCATATATGAATTATCACTTGGTTATTCTTTTGTTTTGTACACATTATCACTTCTGTTTAGTCAGTGTGGCCAACTGTATCTCATGAATCACTGGAAAACACTTTATTACACATTACAATCAAAATACCACTCCATATCAAATTGACAAAGTGCTTTTAACAAATAAGTAGTATATTTTTCCAGAAGAAAGATTATTTGTTAATGTTAAAAATAAACAAATTTATTTGAGATTATAAATTGGTTTTCCGTTATAAGAACAAGAGAAGATCGAAATACAGAAGCCCAAAATAGTGTGAATTGGGATTTATCGCAGGAAAAGGTATGTTACGCGAAATATATCCTGTTTGTTTATTTATTTCCTTGTTTTTCATTTTTGAAGGTTGAGTTTAAAATTTTGTTGAAACTGGAATATAGTTTTCGCTATCCCTAGCGTGGACCTAGGCCACTGCGGCCGCTGCATTCCTAGCGTTGACCTTGACCACTGCATTGCTTAGAGCTTCCCCAGTAACAAGACATGAAGAAGATATTGTGCATGTTAGTGAAGTGATACACAAGGTGATTCTGTGTATTTATCTCTATCTTGCTACAAGCAAACAAAACGACTTGCGACTTCCTCATTTCTTTAACACAATGTGACATTAGGTTAGTATAAAATGGGTACAGTGTGCACTGTATAAGTTAAGAGTGGAACACACTCCTAGCATAACTAGTGTGTAAGTGCATTTAACCTGGGACACAGAAGATAGTGTACGACACAAGAGGAAAATCATTAAGGAAAGTGCAATCTAATTTCAAGCCTGTAAAATATTGTGTTCCGCAAGGGTCGGTGCTGGGACCATTATTATTTATATTGTATGTAAATGACATACCGACATTGGAAAAAAACAAATATACCTAATAGCTTATAGGATGACACCGCTGCTGTATGCAAAGGTAGAAACATAGACTATTTAAAGGAGAACTTACTGGAATCTATTTATTCGATTATAAATTACTTTAAACAAAACTACCTTGCATTTAATATGACAAACACAACCTTAATCCTATTCTCACAGATTATATAAGAAGTATTATACTTTAATGCTTTAAATATCAACTTTGTAACTCTAATCCACACAGAGCAATTAATTGTTATGCTCCTTAAGCTGTGCTGCCTGCTCAACATGAAGTAGATAAGAGAATAGCAACTTGGGGTGTTCGCTAGCGGTTACAAATCTCTCTCCGTATTTCTCAACATCAATAGAACTTGCGCCTGGCAACTGTTTTCATTCAAAACACACCCTACGCTACCTTCTTCCTCCGCCGTTCTTCAGAGCGTTCTTTATTTCATTTTAATTTCAGATAGGTACTTCCGTTTTCTGAAAAAACAAATGCTGATATCTACGGCAGTAGGTAAACAGAGACAGAGCTGCGCAGGAGCAACATGGCTGCCATGCGTAATCTTGGCAGTACAGAAGTCAACTATTTTGTTTCCTAACCACACTGTTAGTTACCACGATCATATTAGCTCCCCCAGTGTACCGGAATTTTGTCCCACAGAAGTTGTTTTAGATGCAAAAGTAAAAATTCTAAATTCCACTTTTTTATGGCTAACTTCTACTTTATTTATTGTTTAATTAACAAACTTATATTACTATACAAAATATTCCTTGTGCCGCAGTTTTTAATATTACTTTCTCTACTACGTATAATGGAGTAGAGGAAGTATTGCATTCCATGTCGAGATTTCACCAGAAATATATGTTTTGAGGGCCCATGAATCCCAATGAAGCATTTTTAGAAAAAGGTCCTCGCGCGCGGGCGTGTGTGTCTGTCTGTCAGTCTGTGGACAGCATAACTCAAGCACGATAAGTCGGTTAAAAACCAAAGTTGCTATTTAAGTCTTATAAGGATGTGACACGGAGATTTTGAAAAAAATCCTCCACCCTAAATTACCCTTTACATGGAACATTTTTCGCAAATTTTGTTTTTCTTAAAAAGGCTTTAAAGATTTTGATTAAAATGACATGTTTCAGATATTTGTATGACAAATGAAATGTATATCTTGAATTTTCTGGCTATAGCCTATGTAGTCCTGTTTACTCTGGATGAGTTTTGAATAACTCGTAAACCGCAAGAGATAGACAAAATCGTATTGTACAAAAAAAAGTAGATGTTACTAAAACACACAATTTATGTCTGTTTTTTTTTTTTTTTTTTTTTTTTTTTTTTTTTTTTTGCAAAGTGAACAATTTCAGAGATATCCCTTGTTATCTGTGTGAGTTTTGGAGAAGTAATACTACTTCGGTCAAGTGGAGCACCGTTTTTTTTTTTTTTTTTTTTTTTTTTTTTAAGATGATAACCGTGCAAAGAGAACGGAAAGATTTGATTATCGCTCCAAGTCTACTGTATTCCTATACTTCCCTCGCACCTACAAGAAGATAAACAATAAGATAACTTCTGCAAATGTTTATCTCAACTAACAGTTTGTAAGAATGGTTAGTAAAAGAGTTGAGAAAGTCATGTGAGTGCAACACATCAGATTTTTAAAATTATATCGCAGCAAGGCAAACATTGCTGTTTTGTAATGCAAACATTTTACAGCCTAAATGTAATTCATTTTACTGAATAGTTTTGAAATTATGAATATCTTTGTTTATTTTTTGTAACGTCATTAAAAATTACTCGCGACAAAAATTTTAATTTTAGTTTAATATTTTAACCCTAGGTGACCCTTTTAAAACTGTAGTAGGTTTCTCTATATTTCTCTTTCAGTTTAGGCGCCAACATTTCTTAAACTTACAAATCTGTTTTTTCTTTTTCAAAAACATTGCATTTCTGGGCTTGAAAATTAAAAATATACGCTCGGATACATCTGACAATAAAACTTAGGATAATTTTTACTTGCTATATTTCTGTGAACATTTATAGTAAATTTCAGTAATGCAATACAAGAACTGCTCCACAAGTAACATTTTACAGGAAGAAAAATACTCAAAATATCAATAGTGAGAAAATGGTGATAAAGTATTTGAATGTACAGATCACATGGCGACATTTAAAGATAAAAGTAAACATCGACGTTATTTCATTAATTAGAGTATAACTATGTGCTAAAATATGTGAAGTAAATTGTGAAAGATTGGATTATGAGGAAAAGATTTTGCTAGCCATATTCAGGTAGTGAGATTGGCAACACTGGCGATCGTAAAAAGTTACGTTGCCAGGGAGACTAGGAACAGAAGACACGTAAAAGTTTGTAAATAGTGAATCCAGTTTTATTTAGAATGTGAAGTAAAATAAAAGTTTAACAACGTGCAATGATGCTAGTGAGTTAATATCCAATATTGGCTTCCATCGCCTTCCTCTGGAGAGCTACAGTAGGACTGCAGCCGTAAGGTAGAGAATGGCAAGGTAAATCCTACCAGAATTATGTACTTGCATCTCGCACATCTATCCACCAAAAGAAACACAAGACTTGCAGTAATCTTGAAGTAAATAGGAAAGTAAGAAGACTTTAAGGGAAGCGAATAGAGAAAGTGATGTGAATGTAAAACATAAAATCTACTTTACTCTGACTACTGTGTAATACGAAGTAATTTATTTTACTAATTTTGAATTATTAAGCAAACGGTATCGCTCTACGCGCTTTGTGTTTTGACAATTGTGAGAAACATTTTTATTTAGTTAACGTTTTCCTTTTCAAGTTTATCTTCATAAGTATCTTCTCCCAAAAAACAAGATATCACAAATAGGGGGGAAAACACCGAGCGAAGCTCGGTCACACAGGTACTAATAAATTGATTTAAATAGTTGAAGCCATTTTTGACAAAATTATATTTTTTGAAAAATATTTTATATGAAGAGTGGGATGAGGTGAGGGATTTTCTTGAGAATCTTTGAGTTGTATTCTTGGAAGGTACTAAAGTTAGCAAGTTTCGTATTTAACTGACTTGTTTTTGAGTTACGGTATTCAGACACGCACGCGCACACACACACACATACGCACACAGACATACACATTCCATGGCCTTTTCTAAGCCATACCTTGAATTTTGTGGGAGTGTATTCAGAAGACCTCTTTATTGTAGATGGTTTTTCATAAATGTTCAGCAGTAAGAGACAGACAAAAGCTTACTAAAACACAATTTATGTCAAATACTTCGTTTTTCTTTTGAGTGAACTATTTGCGATATATTCTTCCTTATTTGTTTGAATTTGCCAATACTTATACTTTTTTTTTTGTCTCTTGGCCTTGCAAAGAGAACGGAATTTGAAAAGCATCGCATAGCAATCAACCCTTAAAACATTTTACTGCCGCATTTTACTGTATTCCCATATTCCCATTGTACCTACAAGAAAATTAGCAATAAGATAATTGACATAAATGTTTATGTCAATTAAAATGAAGTAAACATTTTCAAGAACAGTGTGTTTAAGGATGAGTTTGTTGTTGTTGTAGTGTTTAACGCCCGCTTTTACTACTACGGCACCGCAGGCGGTGACACTGATGATACATGAAGATGGAGCACCGGTGGAATGAGATGGCGGGGGAAACCGGAGTACCCGGAGAAAACCCGCCCTGACGCCGCTTCGTCCACCACGAATACCACATGCGGTGTTTAAGGATGAGTATAGCTTTTGAACAGATTTTCTCCAAATTGAACTATATTAAAAGTGTGTATATATCACAATATGCACCTCGACTTTGTCACCCACCAAATATTGATGGACTTCTTAAACGTAAGCAGTACCAAAGAAATGACTAATGAACAGATGTTTATGGTAGAACATTTGAAAGTGCTTTGGTAAATCAAACGCACTTACATGTAGTCAACCCGCCACTGCAGCACAATGCACGGCTGGGGTTTAAAGTGAGACAAAATCCAATTATAATGAAAGGAGGTAAACGCAAACTGCCCTCTTTGGCTGCTTTCTGTACACAGCTCCACACATGTAAATTTGAGTTTGAGTCATGCAGTTTATGCAGAGTGAGCATCCTTGTTGAAATGGGTCATTTAGAATTAGAGGATGAGTGGAAATCCCCTGCCAATCACACGCTGCACTATTGTAATGTACCTTGACAAACAGAAGGAAGTCACGCACGTGATCTTTCCAAAAGGACAAACCAGTCTAAAGGGCACAAGCATTAGTGAATCTTCAAGGTCGGAGATGACCAGAGTCCTGTTACTTTCCGATCCGCCCTCGCCAGTCCTTGAAACTTTCCTTGTCCATGCATGTAGAACAATGGAACATACATACACTGCATTCTGGAGGTCATGGCTTCAACCAAGAAATCTGAAATATTTGTCACACATTTGCTACTACGCCTGTAATACTTCCCCAATCGTTTCTTCTGGGTATACTTCATTTTAATGTAGATAAAACTTTACATATTTCGTCATAGAAAAGGAATACTGATGTGTGTGTGTCTATGTGTGTGTGTGTGTGAACAACATAACTCAAAAATCAAAAGTTCATTTGAATTCTATACTTGATATTAAAGCTCAATATGTTCCAAAGATACGATACGAAGATAACAACAAATCTTCCATTCTACCCTTATTTGGAACATTTTTTTAAATGTCTTAATTTTCTCATAAATGTCTATAATCAAATGCCATTGACTTATTGGTAGAAACGTTTTTTGGATTTAAGGGACCTCAAAACACCTAACTTTTGGGAAATGTTTGGATGGAGTACAGCACTTCATTTAGTCACAATTTAACGTTAAAATGTCATGCAAAGTTGAGTTTCTAAGAGAAAGTTAAAGCAAGTGCATAAAATGATTTTGAAAAAAAAAAAAAAAAAAAAAAAACAACAATCTTTTTAAATTGCGCTACAGAGAAAGTTCCTTGCAGCTCAGCTTTAAATTGTAACAAAATGTCAACTTACATTCCAGGAGTACCAGTTTATAAAGTTTATCACACGAGATTTGTAGCAAATAATTATTACTGTAAAAGAATTTAGATAACTCTTTTACCATTTTAATTAATTTTATTATATCTTAGAGGTTGGTACAATTTTATTAGCATATAAACAATTTAACTTGAAAAAAAGCGACAGTAGCAATGCTTCACGAGTGAAATTGCTATTGTGCATACTAATTTGGTGTAATTATATAAAATTCGGCAATGTTTGTGACAGCGGCTGTTGGGTTTGATACCGAAATGTATATTCTAGAACTGTAAGTAAAGGTAAATGTGGGGGTTACCACTAACTTCACTTTTATTTGTATAATAAAGTCTGTTTTTAGGATAACCTAAACAATAGAAACAAAAGTCTAACGCTTGCATGACGTAGGGAAAATGTGACCAATCTAACGAAAGAAAATCCAGCTAACATCGACTGTAGTGTAACCAACACTAGCTCGGGCAACGGGAAGAAGACATCACAGGATGGCTAAACATATCTCTTCATGAACTTGTGCCAGGTGCTCTGATAAAACAATCACTACGTTTCCAATCGATTTGAGTCCAATCCCATTCTCAATACGAATCGCGTTTACATGTTGAACTCAATCCGAAATGAGATCGATTTGGATACGTAAGCCTCAAGCATAAGTAATTCAATCTTTTACATTGGTCACTTGGTTTATGTTGGGGAACCTGTAAAAATATGTTTTCTATTTTAAGTAGGTTTTGAGGTTAGGGTTTTTTTAGAATATATTGGGAGATTATAGAAACAATAAAAGCGGCTTTGTTGTGTTTTATTACATCACTTTAACTAAGAAAACAAAATGACGAGCGTGCAACGGTTACGAGTACAGTACAGGTTAGCATCTTTGGCGGATTCAAATCTATTTGAATCCGGTAGGTGTTTCCATGCAACAAAATTTCAATCCGATACCACTTCTGAAAGAATCGGATCCAGTGATTTGGTTCGTCTGGATCCCCATTTCCACCAGTATTCGAGCCGGAAAGGGAACTCAAATCGAGTTGAATTACCCATAGAAACGTTGTGATTGTTAAACGTTACAAAAGAATAGGCAACAGACTGAATCCCAACACAGAGTAATGTTCCCGCATAATATCAAGAAGAACTTGTGTTTTCAAACCGAAGACCAATAGTTTCTGTGTGCACATGCTAGAAGCCAAAATGCTGCATATTCTGGGGAAAAGACTAGAAAAAGGGGAAGAGACTAAATTATTTAAATCTTGTGGCACTTCAAATGTATGGATGGGCATTAGTGAAAGATTGGGTACCCAACATAACGATCATTTGTTTAAAATTAAGGGTAGAAGAAACAGAACCGACGCACGAAAATGTTCCTTTGTTAATAGCACCATTGAGAAAAGCAATGAATTGCCTATAGCAGTCTTACAGGGCTGTCCTCGGTGTGTGGACACCTTTAGGACAAATTTGCATCGAGTAGGTAAATGTCGGATAATTTAGTATAAATATTAGCTATTGACATTTTTAAACTTATGTTCAAAACTAGTGGTAATTTTATTGATTATATTTACAGGATAGTTAAATAATAAGTGCAAATTGGTAATTAATGATTTAAAAATTAGCCGTTATAGTACAGGTCCATAAGCTAGTAATCTGCTATGTTTTATTTATTAGTATATTATATAACGAGACTATAACGGTGTTAATTAATACGCGAGTATATATCAGGAAACGGCGAAGTGGGTTCCTAATTTTCATACGAGAGTCTTGATTGCCATTATAGTTAATTTTCATGCGAAAATTTATGCTCGACCATATACCTAATTTTATAGTTGAAATATTGTAAAATGCTGTACACTCAATAGGGACAATGACCTACATATTGCATCAGTTCTGCGCAGGCGCTAAACGATCGATTCGTTTCCAGCACGTCACAGCTGCACGATGAAAATGATAATCTTGGAATGCTACGTACATTGAAAAATAGAAGGCAAATTGAATATATTGGTTTTCAGACGAAACTTTATTTAATTTGCGGGACTGTGCTTATTGTTAGTGCAATATTGTTGGAAGTTGATGCTGTATTGTGTTTTTTGTTTGTCCGACATTTTAGCGTTTTCTAAGCTCGCGCTATTTGCGTTTCGAGAACTAATCGATATTGCGCTTTGCCATTGCTGCTGATTGGTGGAACACCTCTCCTTTAATGAAAATTGAACTGTCGGATTGGATAAAGAGCAGGCCTTTAATAAAAGTTTGAACTTAAGGAGGTCCATTAAAGGATCGCTATCAGACTTATAATTAATACATTTGGGTACGCTCGGGCATAAATTATTTTTGTTGTTTATGCACTTTTTTGTAATGTTAATTTGTACATTTAACTCTACTTTAACTTTATGAAAAATTATCTGGACTGGACTACAGAACTAATAGCACGAAGGTACCAACAATGTAAGTGGAAAGTATGCAAATAGTAACAACAGCACATATATTAATAAAGGTAACAAAAATATATACAACAGCAAAGACATAGCCAATGAGCTTATTCAAACTCTAAGAAAGTCAAAATATTAGAAAAGAAAATTGATAAAAGATAATAGAACATTAAAAAAATCTTAACATGATAGAAATAAAAAAAATACAAACAGTACTTCTTGGTTCAAAGCTCCAATTGAAAGAATTAGAACAGGCAATGAAGATATTAAAAAGCATAAAACAAGACCAGATATTATACATCCAGAGTACATTAAAAATGTAGGAATAAGAGCTAAAAGACATTATTAGAAATTATTAATAAAATATTGTATGAACAAGGGAATATGCTAACAAACTGGTGCAAAGCACTAGTAATCCCAACTGTGGAACCAGGAAAACGTACAAATGAAAGAAAAAGTTACACACCCATATCATTGACTTAAAATAGCTGACAAAATGGCTGTCAATAGATTATCTAATGTACTATCTAGAAACAAAAGACTTACTAGCAGATGAATAGGCTGGATTTATACATATATTAATGATATGCCAAAGTTTATAAATGAAAACGAAATAAAAATTGCAATGTATGCAGATAGCGTAGTTATATGGACAGCTGAAAAGAACGACAAAAATGCATACACCAGTTTAGAAGAAAAAATCAAAAATGTGTTAGTTAAATTAACTAACTGGGCAAAGCTAAATATGTCCATTAACGTAGCAAAAGCTAAATATCAAATCTACACATGAAACATTTTGATGACAGGGGAAAAAACTTAAAACTTGAAATAAATGGAAAACAAATAGAATATGCTGAAGAAATTAAATATCTGGGAATTGCACTAGATAGAACATTAAATATTAAATACCGTGTACGAAATGTCACACAAAAGGCTACAAAAAGAATTAACATATTGAAGAGATGAGCTGGATCTAAATGGGGCAGTTTAAATAAAACATATAACAACTACATATAATCAGTATTAAAACATGGATGTGAAGTACTTTTAACTGCAACTGAAGACATAATTAATAAAATTGAGAAATGTCCAAATCAGTGTTTAAGATTGATAACAGGAGCTGTGAAAACACCAACAGTTATTGCACTTCATGCTGGGAAAAATAATAACCCAATCAAACAACTAAATGTAACATTGAAAACATACCCAAGTAGGTAAACATCAATGATTTCTACAGAATATAAGCTAAAAACACAGATCACAAACAAATCTTTTTTTAGAGAAGAATCATAATTACCTAAATTTACCAGAAAAATGCACTGCTCATCCTCCTAGAACTAATCCATTAGATTTTAGTAAGATAGTAACAAATAAAGAGTTGACAGAACAACTACATAAACTAGAAGACTCACCAAAACTATGCAGAATTGCTACAATTGAACATCTATATGATCAATTCGTTAAAACAGAGTGGCTGAGAATTTACACAGATAAATTGAGAAATAATGTGGGAGGTGGTATACGAGTTGGAAGGGAAGTTATTACACTCCTAATGAGTGCTTCATAGAGGTATTACAAATAGAAAACTCTTATGACATTTCGTTCTTTGATCAGTCGATTTCAAAAAATAAATGGTTTTTGTTCCAAATTGGATGCGTAATTCCACAAGAATGTACCAAGGTAACAGTTTGTTACTTGTAAGATGCGTAGAGTAACTTATTTGTGACATAGCTTCTTGGGACATACATCACACAGGGTTTCGAAATAATTAATCACTTAAAAGACACGAAGGAATACTCCAAACGACTTTTTCAGACGCCAGGTATATCGACAACGTTGCGTTGAGGTTGTCAGGGACTTGACCTGGTTTCCGAATGCAAACAGGTCAACCACTTTCACTTTCGTCCTAACTTTTTGGCAGGTAACAGTTGTGATTGGACTACGTTCATACAGTAAACATAGAAGGAGACGCGTGTTTGTTTATGTACGGAACCAGTGAAAGTGACCTCCCCCCCCCCCCCCCCCACACACACACACACGCACACGCGCACTTGTGGGTTAAATGGGAAACTAGAAAATGTCAAAGTTAGTATAGACCAAAAATACCAACACAATATTCAAAAGGAAACTACCAATCAAATTATTCCAACAAAAGAAATAGTAGAACAAATAAAATGTTTCCCAAGGAAAGAAGCATTTGCTCACTTGAGATTAGCCACTGGACATGACTGTTGGGCGGAACGTGTGCATATGAATGATAACGCCTGTAAGAACTGCAGTGCTGACAAGAACACCTACTGGAATGCCCAGAATTGAGGAAAGCTGTACCAGATGGGAAGATGGATCAAAATACTGCACATTAGATCAACAACAACAGCAGCACTCTACCAGCAGGTAATACCCGTTTGTAGTGAATACACCACACACAGCACTACTTCATGCCTGCATATGGAGGGAAATGTGCACTTACCTCCTGAAGACTGCCCGACGACGAAGAACGGTAGATCTTGTAGTTCAGGAAACAGAAGAAAGAACTGTATCAGAGCTGAGTACAGGTCTTCGCCTATTTGCTTCTGGGTCGTGGCATAGCCCTTGTCAGAATCTGTGAAACTGAAGCCTGAAATACACGTACAAGTCCGTATTAAAACTAGAAATGGTTAAAATCCACAATACTTTAGTTCAATTTATTTTCAATGTTAACTTTAAAATGGGAAGATAAGCTCCGCTGTCAGGTAGCATAGCAAGTTGTGGAGAAGGCGTCGCTATGTTATATCGCCGTGCAGTGTGATTCATGAACGCACTTACAGGTTCCGTTAGCGCTAAAGTGTCAATTTGCCTCTGAAACGAGTTGCAAGACTAATCGATCGAGTGTTGCTACAGGTCGAATATCGAACCTATAAACAGTTAGTGAATGGCCGCCATTATTGCTTTCATCACATGCCTTCCTCTTAATTTTTTTCTATTACGACATCCTCAGATACCAGGAAATAAAACATATTACTATATGGCTTATTGCCGATTGATGTGAGTATAAAGTTATGGTTTTATCTCGGAAACTGATGTACCACGCATTTCTATTCTGTTCTTCATTACAGAGTCTTCGTCTAACAAAGAGGTTATATTGGATCTGAGTTATTTCGGTTACTATTGCGTATTTGCTGAAAACAATTTGTCGTCACAAAATACTTTTTATCAGTATCTTTAGCAGTTATCCATGCTTCCAATTGGGACAAGCTAGTGTACCTACCCAACTTTGGGAGCTGATAACATTATTTAAACAATTTTTGTTAAGGAAAGCTTTTACTTCGGTGCTTCATTTAAGGTCAAGACGAGTAAAATGTTATAGATTACTGTCTCCCATCCAGTTTAAGTATTTATGGCAAAATCAACCATGCAAATTAGTATTGCATTTATCTTAGTAAGTCACACAATCTTAATGCAAGAAATAAACACAGAACACATAAACAAAGACAAACATCTCATTGTTTACAATTAATCACAGCTTTTCTATTCAAAATTAGATCGTCAAACTTTTAAAGCAGAGAAATGGCTGGTGTGTTTGCGAGAGTACGACAGAATAGGGTGCGCCGATGCACTCTTTGTGTTGATCACAATGGGCGTGCGTTCCAACATTTACTTTGAATAGTAAGTTCCACCGTCCACAGAACCTTTTGGTGGTTGAGATGATGTGTATTGGTCACTCAGTGGCTCCTTTTCCTACTTGATCACCCAATTTATTGCCGTGCATTCCAATGTTAAAGATACCTACATGATCTCCTTGTTGTTGGCTTGAGGCGGCATGAAGGTAATGTGTTGCACTCACATGACTTTCTCTACTCAGTCTTGTACTAACCATTCTTACAAACTCTTATTCCTATATCTTCTTCATGTTAATACAGATATCTGATGTGTTGCACTCACATGACTTTCTCTACTCACTCTTGTACTAACCATTCTTACAAGCTCTTATTCCTATATCTTCTTCGTGTTAATACAGATATCTGATGTGTTGCACTCACATGACTTTCTCTACTCACTCTTGTACTAACCATTCTTACAAACTCTTATTCCTATATCTTCTTCGTGTTAATACAGATATCTGATGTGTTGCACTCACATGACTTTCTCTACTCAGTCTTGTACTAACCATTCTTACAAACTCTTATTCCTATATCTTCTTCGTGTTAATACAGATATCTGATGTGTTGCACTCACATGACTTTCTCTACTCACTCTTGTACTAACCATTCTTACAAACTCTTATTCCTATATCTTCTTCATGTTAATACAGATATCTGATGTGTTGCACTCACATGACTTTCTCTACTCAGTCTTGTACTAACCATTCTTACAAACTCTTATTCCTATATCTTCTTCGTGTTAGTTGAGATAAACATTTGTACAAATTGTCTTATTGTTTATTTCCTTATAGGTACAAGGGGAATATGGGAATACAGTAGGCTTTGTGCGATAGTCAAATCCTTTAAAACTTTGAGATTCCGTTCTCTTTGCACACTTAACATGTAAAAATGAGCAACGCTGTTCCGTTTGACAGAAGTATAAGTTATCCAAACCTCATACAAATAACAAGGAATATCTCCGAAATGCTTCACTCTACAAAAATTTTATTTGGAGATAAATTGTGTGTTTTAACAAGATCTACATTTGTTTTGAAATTGTTGTGATGAAATTTGCCTAAAGATGTCCCCACCCGGAGATCCGATTGGGGGACAGTTTTAACTCCGGAATGTTTATCTTTAGGACTCATACTCATGTACGTGGCTTTCATGTAACTGTTTTCTTAACGGGCACCAGTTTTACAATGTGGCAGTTACATCACCCGACTTAAACCCCCATTTTGCAAGGGGGACCACACCTATCGTTGGTCAACGGGTATATCGGACCTAGCCGGGAGGACTAAATAGATGATATTTAGATCCACCGACCTTCCCCTCATGTGCCTCTGAGGGACGCTGTTGTGCTGTGATAGGCCAGCACATATGTAAATGACATTTCCTCCATTTTAGATGAAACAGTTATACCGCTGTGATTCGGTCCCCAGAGCCTCATCTGTTAAAAGCAGGGTGCACCACGGGCAGGATGAGGATGGGAATTGGGTAGGAGAGGTTATAGGAGGCGCATCACTACCCCTTACTACTTTTGATTACAGTTCAAAAGTATTGGAAAGCACGAATGCTAATGGCTTCATTGCCAGATGCAAGGCACTAGAAAACAACAACAACATTTGTTTTGAAGTAAGATTTGGTCTATCTCTTACGGTTTACCAGTTATACAAAAGCCATCCAGAGTAAACAGGACTAGATGGGCTATAGCCGGAAAATTCAAACTTTGCCTTTCATTTGACATAAAAATATATTAAACATGTGGCATTTTAATCAAAATCGTCGGAGCCATTTTTGAGAAACAGCCGTATTTTCCATGTAAAGGTAATTTAGGGTGGGGGAATTTTATTCAAAGACTTGGTGTCGCATTCTCGAAAGATATTAATACATCTGTAGCCATTTTTCAACAGGATGAAGCGACCTATCACACTTCACACAAATTCATGAACAACTCAGAGAAGAAATTGTGGCCGCCGCATTCACCGAGTGTAGCCACTTGTGACTCTTGCCTGTGGTGAAGCATACGCAAATAATCCAGGGATGTTACAAGACTTGAAGTAGGTAATGACACTTTGAGAACAGATACACCTTTGCGCAGTGTCTAATAACATGTCAGAGCACGTGCTAAAGTGATTTGAAGCACAGGGTGATTTAAAAGACCAAACCGTTTCAGTAAATACAGAGCTTTGCATTAGCTTCTTTTTATGTATTTTATTTATTTATTTTCTAGTTTTGTCGTTTGCATCTGCTAGTGGTCGGCCGGTTTTTTGTGTGCCATCCCATATCTTATTGCGAGGTCGAAACTGATTATAATTAATTATATAATTTATATTAAGGAAGATTACTAATTCAATATTTTTAGCACGAATTATAAATATGATGTTTAAGTACAACGTTGGGCGCAGCCTTGTGTAAATTTTACATGGTTTTAAATTTTAGTAGGATAAATCTTTTATTTTCAGAGTCGTTAAATTTTAAAGCTGAATTTTATTAGTCCTATGCCAAATGCTCCACGTAACGCAATTTATAAGAAACGTTCTTTTTTAAAGTCTGCGTCATTTAGCTGATAATAATGCACAAACCCATCATATATTTTGTTCCACTGATCTTAGTTCAAAAGAAGACAGTTTCTAATAACTCAAATACCGTTAAAAATCATACTTTTGTTTTTGAATTCTACATGATGGGTCTCAGAAGCATTGAATGAAAACTGCATCACGAGCAACATTTTTAAAAACTGAATGTACTGAAAAATAATTTTCAAAAACTTCAAATTACACTATTAAAACATTTAGATTTTGCATTTTTAAATTACATTATGTAAATACACGTATTTATATCATCATCATCATCATCATCATGAACAAATGTAGGATTAGGTCGTTAAGGCGAGTTATTCAAGAGCTCTGTAAATATTGCTGGTCGCGTCTTGGTCTTCTAGGTTCTCTTCTGCCATGCGGTTGATAGTGCTGAAGAGTCATACTTGCAGATGATTGAACCAGTTTTTGTATGCCTTCCTTCAGTTTGTTTCTTATATCCCCATTTCCTGTTAAACCCTAATAATGTGTACTACTTCTAATTTTTGCCTATTTTTAAATTTAAAATCCATATTTCACTAGCACAGGATAGAGTTGCTTTTGAAGTGATTTTATGTAGTCTCTCTCAATTTCGTATCCATTGATATGTGTTTCCCAAAATTTCGTCTTATAGTACCATTTACCTTGTTGTACTTTTGTACTTTTGCATTAATATATGTTCTTTCTGTGAATATTAAATTTCCTAAATAATTAAAGTTTGATACTTGTTCAATTATCTGGTTTATTATAATCTTGACTCTTTGTATATTTTTACCAAAAAAAGCCATTCCTTTAGTTTTACATGGGGAAATTTTCATTTCAAAGCGTTTAGCAATTTTATTTAATTGATAGGCTCTAATTCACAGTTCATTTTCTGTTCATCCGTATAAAGTATTGTCTGAAAACATTTTTTGGTGTAATTTGGATACCAAAATGGCATATTTATAATAAAAAAAGTTAAAATAAGTTTTGGATTTATATTTCCTAAATATTTTTACTTTCTCTACTACTCATAGTAAACAGGGGAATTATTTTAAATCAAAGAAAAATTGAAGTTATTAACGGCAAAGCCACAGAATCTAAAATAAGAACAAATTAGAAAGTAAAAGCTTCATTTAACGTAGTAATTGCTGCAAGTTCTTCAAATGCTGCTGACTTGTTTAAAGATGCTTTCACCACGTTCTCAAAGCTTTGTTTAAACATCCTGCAGCAATTACTAACATAAGTGAAGCTTTTGCTTTCTAATTTCTTCTTATTTAAGGGAATTATTGTATCATATAGAGATTTCACCGTAAGCATAACTCTAAACCAAAAGTTGCTTAAAACCCAAAATTGGTATTTAAGTTTAATAACTTCCAAGGATGAGACACAAAGATTTCAAAGAAAATTCGTCTTCTCAAACTGACTTTTACATGAAAACTTTTTTGGAAGTTTTGAGTTTTTAAAAAATGGCTCTAACAATTTTGATTAAAATGCCATATGTTTAAGATATTTTAATGACAAATGAAATGTATATTTTCAATTTTCTGGCTATAGCCCCTGTAGTCCTGTTTACTCTGGATGACTTTTGAATAACTGCTAAACCGTAAGAGATAGACCAAATCATACTATACAAAAAGTGTAGATTTAATTAAAAGGCTGGATTCATTTCATATTCATTTTCTTTGTGGAGTGAACCATTTGCGAGATATTGGTTATTAATTTCAAGTTTCAATCTGTTGCACTTCTGTTTAATCGAGTCATTATTATCATTATTATTATTATTATTATTATTATTATTATTATTATTATTATTATTATTATTATTATTATTATTATTATTATTATTATTATTATTATTATTATTATTATTATTATTATTATTATTATTATTATTATTATTATTATTATTATTATTATTATTAATATTATTATTATTATTATTATTATTATTATTATTATTATTATTATTATTATTATTATTATTATTATTATTATTATCATCATCATCATCATCATCATCTTGTTATCATGATGGAAACATTTGAATGCGGTTTTCGCAACATATACATAACTATGAAATGTTTGATTAATTCAGTTACGAACGTAGAAATCTGTAGTAGGATAATTGAAGATTGCTGTCCATCAGGAATTACCATTCAACCAGATAGATAAGGTTGTTTCATTTTAAGTTTAATTTGTATTTATTTATCTTCTAGCCATGGAAAGAAAAGGACATTTCAGAGCCATCACATATCGACCAGTTTTAAAACATTGGACTGTCACTTAAAGCCTACTATACTCCCCTTGTAGCTGAAAGATAATATTTATCTGGATTAAGATGGATTGCAAAGTGTAGGTAACAAGTGTTTGTGATAATAGTTTATAAGGATAGAGAAAGTCATGTGAGTGTAACATACCAGCTTTCGAGTCATGGAACACATGTCAATGATTTATGGAGTGGTGTGTCCCCTTGAAAGATCCTGCAGCGGCTAAATTAGGTCTTTAATGTTTAACAACACAAAAATCCAAGTTGAATTGTGATGGGTAAGGTGGTATCTGTTTACCTGTGCCCACTGGGTTGTCAATGAATATTAAGGAGTGCGTCTTATGCCATGAGAATGGATTATACACCATGTTGGAGTCGTCATCCAGGTAGAACGGGCCCAGCTCCCGTAGCCCGAACAGGAAGGTGAACCCTGGGCCACCCTGAAGCCATAGCAGAATAGGCGCCTCTCCAAAGTCACCCTGTAAATAAATACACAAGTTGTTACAAGGTGCACACCTGCTCCTTCCCAGAGTCTCTCTCTCCCTCTCTCTCTTCCTCCCTCTCTCTCTTCCCCCCTCCCCCCTCCCTCTCCCTCTCACGGCTGGAACACTTCAGTCTCACTACAACTGCATTATAAACACTACATGCACATTTAACATTTAAAACCCATTCCTTTCTTCTTCCTACTTTCTCTGCCAAGTACCAACAATAGAGGAAAACACACAAAAATTCAACACTGAGATATCACTAGAAATATACGTTTTCAAATGTCTTGAATAAAAGAAACACTCTTAAAAATGTGTGTGTGTATGTGTGAACACCGTAAGAAAAAGCAAAATTCAACTGAATATCGAACTTTGCATCTTGCAACTATAGCGAAGAAGATTTTCAAGAAAATCCCCACCCCAGAACTGCCCCAGGGTTGCCAGATCTACTGATGTTGCAGATCTACTTTTTTACAAATCTACTCATCTACTGCTAAAAACTGAACGCACTTCAAAATCTCGCACTTTTTATGTATTTTCCATTTTAAACACTATTTTCTTTAACATAATATGATTCGCTCTTCCGAAAAATATTTTCAGGAAGGCATTTCTCTCGTGTAGGTATAAAAACAAAAGACTAATATAATCAGCTGTACACCACATTTGCATTGTGAACTATCCTTGACTGCTACATTAAACCTGAACATTTGAATTCCACTGAAATAGAGAAAGTTGAGTACAGGGTTCCAAAAGTATTTCTTCCTGTCGAAAACATGTACTTTGGTGCCAAAGTTCAAATATCTCTGACAAAATCATCCCTGCCTGACAAATATGCACAAGTTTTCAAATTGGGCTGTGTTGATTTTTACGTTGAGTCAGTTCACGACATACTAAGCCGTTTTTCATGAAGCGATGCTCTTCTTGCAATGTTGGAAGAGTTAAAACCAAACAGTTCAGTCAATTGCACAGTCACTTGCTTCTCAGTTTCCTAACTCGGTGAAAGCACTTCAAGAAATCCAACAAACAGATACAGAATGGAGGCTATTGCGCAATACTCACATTGCATGTGCCAGTAAGTCTACAGCGCAAGAATTCTGCAGCGATTATTATTATTATTATTATTATTATTATTATTATTATTATTATTATTATTATTATTATTATTATTATTATTATTATTATTATTATTATTATTATTATTATTATTATTATTATTATTATTATTATTATTATTATTATTATTATTATTATTATTATTATTATTATTATTATTATTATTATTATTATTATTATTATTATTATTATTATTATTATTATTATTATTAATATTATTATTATTATTATTATTATTATTATTATTATTATTATTATTATTATTATTATTATTATTATTATTATTATTATTATTATTATTACTATTACTATTACTATAGCTGCCCGTCATATGGAACATTTTTCGAAAATGTTCATTTTTTCAACAAGGCTAACGAGATTTATTAAAACACCGTTATATTTATGTGACAAATTAAATGCGCGTCCTAGATTTTCTGGGAATACGCTGAGAAATGCCTTTCACTGTGTATGACTTTTGTATAACTGGTAAACCGTAAGGGACACACAAAATCTTAGTACACAAAAACTGTCACTCTCGTTAGAACACATAATTTACGAAAAATATTTTTCTGTGCAGTTAATCACTTCTAAGACCGTCCTTGTTATTGTAAATGTTCTACTAAACACTTTTCTCGAATGGAAGTCACTCTTCTACCTTCCCCTCACCACTCATACAAAGATAATGCATTTAAAAGGCATAATATAGCGAACAATTCTTAAAATATGTATCAAATGAAACCTAGAGTATTCTCATACTCCCGTTGTACCTACAAGAAAATTAACAATCAAATACCTGGTACAAATGTTTATCTATATTAAGGTGAAAAATTGAATGCCATTAGCGGGATTTGAACCACGGATCTACCGGTTACCGTCCGGCTGCTCTAACCATTAAGCTATCATGGGCAACGTGCCGATATGACATTAAATTCTGCAACTCACTCGCATTGTTCCCGGCAAACGACACAAGGAGATCTCAGTTTACTCTGAGATAACATGGCATTCAATATTTCAGTCTGACTCTGCCCTTTCCAACCATGTCCTACACACGGCTCTTGTGTGAAAAGGTCGTAGAAGAGTGTCTAGAGACGAGCACAACACATGAGATTTGACGTTGTTCACAGACACACATATGGCACTCACTCACCGCCGCAGGGAAGAACCAGAAGAAGAGGTTCGAGTTGTACTCCTTGTTGACGGTGAAGAAGCCCGAGTAGCTGGGGATCTCAGAGAAGTCGAAGGGTGCGGCCGTCACTGCGGAGATGTTCTGCGCTTCATCGATGCGTCCTGCTGCGATGTAAGGTGTGAGAATGAGACGGGTCCCGGACACGGACACGAACCCCGGCACCAGCACCAGCACGAGGTTCAGCCACATCCTCAGCACTCCGTGCATGTGTGTCGTAATGCCAACTGTTGTTCGCTCGATTACATCACGGGGATGTTCGATCCCACCTCTACACCACTCCACGTGCTCACAGACGACTGCGACCCACAAGGTCGGCTAACTGTTGTCCATACCCCATCACCTTGAAGGGAAGGGATACAAATACATACATACATGGGATTAACTAGGATCATGCAGCAGCCCTTTGACCTTGGCCCACTGGATCAATTCATGGTGCACCATGTCGACACACCTGAGTGGGGGGAGCAGCCGCCCCCACCACACAAACACCCACCTACACGAATGAAAATAAACTTGTAACTTTAAACTGTTTTAACACGAGAGATTATCAATGAATGAAATCAATGGTCATTTTCACTTTCACTATAGTACCTACCCGATTGACGAGTTAATATACCATACTTCTTCCTTGCTAAAGACATAAAAATACTCTTCTTACAAACACTTACTCCTTGCATGGCCGAGAGATTACCACCTGCCATTTGAGAAGTCTATAAGAATTGCATAAGTCTGATAAATAACGAAGAACATCCCAAAACTGGCTCCCTTTACAAAAATAAATCATTTGCTATAAATGATGTGTTTTAATGAGAGCTACATTTCTGGTCTATCCCTTACGGTTTATCAGTTATGCAGAAGTCATCAAAATGAAACAGGATTACAGAGGCTATAGCCATAAAATTCAAAATATACATTTCATTTGTCATAAAAATATCTCATATAATAACATTTTAATTAAAGTCCCTAGAGCCATTTTTGAGAAAGCCAAAATCTTCTGAATATTTTCCATGTAAAGGATAGTTTAGGTTGGAGGAATTTTCTTCCAAATGTTGGTGTTGCATGCTTGAAAGATATTAAACTTAAATACCAACTTTGCTTTTTAACCGACCTTTTGTTTTTGGGTTATGCTGCTCACACACAAAACTGCCTTTTCTTAGATTTAGGGGACCTCAAAGTACATATTTACTGTGAAATCTAGACATCGCATTTTTGGGTCGAGTACAATAGATTCACTAAAATATAGAGGAGATGATAAATTTGAGAGGCTATTGTTGACACCAAGTATGAAAGTGTTTTTGTCAATATGCACCTGCTAACCACCAAAGGTGGCAGTTTTTAACAAAGAGAGAAGCCTTGGACCAGAAAAGCCACGTGACTGCTGTTCATGGGTTCGAGGCTGCCTGAGGCAAGGGCGTCTGTCAGCAGTGGTGCCAACTTTATCTCAATTATTGCTAATGTTTGCACAGGATATCCAACACATACCTACTGCTGTATATTTTCATTGTATTGATTCACTGGCGCCTTTATGGCTCTTAAGCTGATATACGAGTAGTTGCTAAACACACAACACTTCAACGAAAATACAAACTTAAGGGGAGTCGAAATGCCGAAATTAGCTGCGTTTTTCAAGCCAGGACTAGTAGTACTTAGCTTATCGATGAGTAAGCAATCAGCAGAAGTAAAGTTATGATTTGTTTAATATGTACCTAAATTATTATTGGAAAATAATGGTATTTACATTTTTTAAAAATAAATACACTTTATACATAAATATCTTTTCATTCAAATCAAAGCTTATTTGGCTAAAAATGTGTGGTAAAAAATGTCAGCACTTTGTGCCTGCAAATTTCTAAGATAATGGGACATTTATGTAGAACACGTCAGTCAAAGAAGACGAGAGCATAGAAACTATAAGCAGCGTTATTTTCAATAAACATTAAACATTACGTACCTCCATGAAAATTATACCAAAACGAGCGGAACATCTGTAAGCAAGTAAACTTTGGATTTGGAACAAACAACAAAGCTTATCATTTCGATCCTTTTAGAAAACAAATGTGATGTGTTACATTCAGCAGTTTATTCTAGTATGCACCAAAGGTTAAAAGAAATGCATTCCCTTACACGTTTACACGTGCCCTTTTGATTGTAAGAGTAATTCACAAGACTAAAGCTGTAGACCACATGACCACAGGAAAAACAAATACAGACTTACTACATGAAAAGATTCAAGTATTTCAGATTTAAATCCCACAAAAGTGTATCAATTATGTATTATATTTTATATATACTACACATTCTTACAGAAAAGAAACATCTGCTTCTGTATGTGTAAGTGCGTGTCGGTCTGAACATCACAGCCCAAAAACAAAAAATCACTAAAAAGCGAAACTTGGTATTTAAGTTTAATATCCTAAAAGAGGTGCACACGAAATTAAAAAAACAAAATATACAATAAGAAAAGGATCTCCCACTCCACACCGCCATTACATGGAAAATTATTTGAAAAACTCGATCTTCTCAAAAATGGTTCGAAAGATTTTGATTAAGTTACCGTGTTTCTGATATTTTTATGACAAATGAAATATATATGTTCAGTTTCTGTGAATATCCGTAGATGCCCTGTTCATTTTCTACGACCTTTGCATAACTGCAAACTTTAACAATATCTTATAGCATATAAAACGTAGATCTTGTTCAAACACAATTTATGCCAGATAATTTATTTTTTGGAATCACCCATTTCGAAGGTATTCACTGTTACTGAATTGAGTGAGTGGGTGAGTGGTGGGTGGGTGAATGAGTGGGTGGATGGATGAGTAGGTGGGTGGATGAGTGAGTGGGTGGGTGGATGAGTGGATGAGTGAGTGGGTGGATGAGTGAGTGGGTGGATGAGTGGGTGAGTGGGTGGATAAGTGAGTGGGTGGGTGGATGAGTGAGTGGGTGGATGGATGAGTGGGTGAGTGGTGGGTGGGTGGATGAGTGGGTGGATGGGTGAGTGGTGGGTGGGTGGATGAGTGGGTGGATGGGTGGATGAGTGAGTGAGTGGTTGGATGAGTGAGTGGGTGGATGAGTGAGTGGGTGGGTGGATGAGTGAGTGGGTGGATGGATGAGTGGGTGAGTGGTGGGTGGGTGGATGAGTGGGTGGATGGGTGGATGAGTGAGTGGGTGGATGACTGAGTGGGTGGGTGGATGAGTGAGTGGTTGAATGAGTGAGTGGGTGGATGAGTGAGTGGGTGGATGAGTGGTGGGTGGGTGGATGAGTGAGTGGGTGGATGAGTGGTGGATGGGTGGATGAGTGAGTGGGTGGATGAGTGATGGGTGGGTGGATGAGTGATGGGTGGGTGGATGAGTGAGTGGTTGAATGAGTGAGTGGGTGGATGAGTGAGTGGGTGGATGAGTGGTGGGTGGGTGGATGAGTGAGTGGGTGGATGAGTGGTGGATGGGTGGATGAGTGAGTGGGTGGATGAGTGGTGGATGGGTGGATGAGTGAGTGGGTGGATGAGTGATGGGTGGGTGGATGAGTGAGTGGGTGGATGAGTGAGTGGGTGGATGAGTGAGTGGGTGGATGGATGAGTGAGTGGGTAGGTGAATGAGTGGGTGGTAGGGTGGATGAGTAAGTGGGTGGAGGAGTGAGTGGGTGTGTGGATGAGTGAGTGGGTGTGTGGATGAGTGAGTGGGTAGGTGGATGAGTGAGTGGGTAGGTGGATGAGTGAGTGGGTGGATGAGTGAGTGGGTAGGTGGATGAGTGAGTGGGTGGATGAGTGAGTGGGTGGATGGATGAGTGAGTGGGTGGATAAGTGGATGGATGAGTGGGTTGATGAGTGAGTGGGTGGGTGGATGAGTGAGTGGGTGGATGAGTGAGTGGGTGGGTGGATGAGTGGGTGGGTGGGTGGATGAGTGAGTTGGTGAGTGGATGAGTGAGTGAATGGTTGGATGAGTGTGTGGGTGGATGAGTGGGTGGGTGAATGAGTGAGTGAGTGGTTGGATGGGTGAGTGGGTGAATGAGTGAGTAGGTGGGTGGATGAGTGAGTGGGTGGATGAGTGAGTGAGTGGTTGGATGAGTGAGTGGGTGCATGAGTGAATGAGTGGATGGATGGATGAGTGGGTGGATGAGTGAGTGGGTGGGTGGATGAGTGAGTGAGTGGTTGGATGAGTGAGTGGGTGGATGAGTGAGTGGGTGGGTGGATGAGTGAGTGGTTGGATGAGTGAGTGGGTGGATGAGTGAGTGGGTGGATGAGTGAGTGGGTGGGTGGATGAGTGAGTGGGTGGATGAGTGGGTGGGTGGATGAGTGAGTGGGTGGGTGGATAAGTGAGTGGATGGATGAGTGGTAGGTGGATGAGTGAGTGAGTGGGTGGATAAGTGAGTGGATGGATGAGTGAGTGGGTGAGTCGATGGGTGGATGAGTGAGTGGGTGGATGAGTGAGTGGGTGTATGAGTGAGTGGGTGGGTGAATGAGTGGGTGGGTGGATAAGTGAGTGGATGGATGAGTGAGTGGGTGGGTGGATGAGTGAGTGAGTGGGTGGATAAGTGGGTGGGTGGATGAGTGAGTGGGTGAGTGAGTGGGTGGGTGAGTGAGTGGGTGGGTGGATAAGTGAGTGGATGGATGAGTGAGTGGGTGAGTGGGTGGGTGGATGAGTGAGTGGGTGGATGAGTGGGTGGGTGGATGAGTGAGTGGGTGGATGGATGAGTGGGTTGGTGGATGAGTGGTTGGGTGGATGAGTGAGTGGATGGATGAGTGAGTGGGTGAGTGGTAGGTGGATGGATGAGTGAGTGGGTAGGTGGATGGGTGGATGAGTGAGTGAGTGGGTGGGTGGATGAGTGAGTGGGTGGATGAGTGAGTGGGTGGGTGAGTGAGTGAGTGAGTGGGTGGGTGGTGGGTGGATGAGTGAGTGGGTGGATGAGTGAGTGGTGGGTGAGTGAGTGGTGGGTGGGTGGATGAGTGAGTGGGTGGGTGAGTGAGTGGTGGGTGGGTGGATGAGTGAGTGGGTGGGTGAGTGAGTGAGGTTTATGGGAATGTTTGAACTTTCCTGTACTTATGGTTTTGTGAAATGAGGGACCGTTATTGCCTTTTTCTGTCCTGTTCGTGCAAATAGTATTGTCACCGCGCCCGCCGTATCTAATTGCCGACAACCGCAGTGTCACCCATCGCATTATTGTCGGCACTACCGCAAAGGAGCCGAAGGAAAGAGACGGAGAATGGCCGCATTGTTGGGCGCTTGCCGAAAGAGAGAAAGTGATAGAGGCTTCTAGAACTGTCTGCTTTGTGTTTCACCGCTAAATAAGTGAACGTTCCGGAAGCTTCCAGAATAGTGCCTGGGAGATATAAATAGCGGTAAAGTGTGAGAAGAGTCAGTCAGACGTACGTGAAGCGTTGAGTAGTGCCGACGGAGAACAGTCAGACGTATGTGAAGGTTGAGTAGTCGTGCCGACGGAGACGGACAGACGATGTGGAGAGTTGTGCCGACGGAGAAGAGTTAGTTCTTTGTGTTACGAGTTCGAAGCCGTGCTGTTGGAGAATCGGAAAAGACTTTCTTGTTGTTGCAACGAGTGTACAAAATTACTGTTTACGGAAATAAAAGTGTTCTTTATCTCGACTACATCTGTCTACTTCACACCCACAACAGAAAGTTACACTGGTGTCAGGAGTGGGATCCGTCGAATTGCTTCTAGTTTCGTTACATCGTCGTTAGAAGTTGCAACGTTAGAACCAAGATGGAGGGAGATTCGGAAACCAGGATGATGGCAATGATGAAAGAATTATTTGCCAAAATGGAAACGTCATACGACAACCTCGCTGCCAAAATGGAAACGAGGAACGACAACCTCGTTGCCGAGCTGAAAGAAGAAATGAAGACGGCAACCGACAACCTCGCTGCTGAACTGAAAGACATGAAGACGACAAACGACAACCTCGCTACAGAAATGAAGGCGGCAAACGACAACCTCGCTACAGAAATGAAGACGAGAAACGACAACCTCGCTGCCGAGTTGAAAGAGATGAAGACGGAGCTATCGGCGAAAATTGACGGCGAACTGATTGGCGTGACGGAAGACGTGGAAGAACTCGGCGAAAAGGTGGAAGACCTCTGCCAGCACGTGGACGTCGTGGAGGACGACGGGGAACGTCTTGGCGCCCTGGTAGTAAGAGTTGACGAGAGCGTCAAAGTACTGGATGTCAGGGGCAGACGGAATAGCGCGGAGCCGGAGAGGGAGCACCTAGTGGCCGAGGCGACAGTCGCGCCCGTTTCGGATGATGTGAGGGAAGACCTGGAACAACTCGGCGAACTGATTGGCGTGAGGGAAGACGTGGAACAACTCGGCGAACTGATTGGCGTGACGGAAGACGTGGAACAACTCGGCGAACTGATTGGCGTGACGGAAGACGTGGAACAACTCAGCGAACTGATTGGCGTGACGGAAGACGTGGAACAACTCGGCGAACTGATTGGCATGACGGAAGACGTGGAACAACTCGGCGAACTGATTGGCGTGACGGAAGACGTGGAAGAACTCGGCGAAAAGGTGGAAGACCTCTGCCAGCATGTGGACGTCGTGGAGGACGACGGGGAACGTCTTGGCGCCCTGGTAGTAAGAGTTGACGAGAGCGTCAAAGTACTGGATGCCAGGGGCAGACGGAATAGCGCGGACCCGGGGAGGAAGTACCTAGTGGCCGAGGCGACAGTTGCGCCCGTTGCAGATAACGAAAGTGTACGTCTCGGGGAAGACAAAGGGGCAGTTCAGGAACGTCGTCGAGGATCCTCTGGAGGAGTGTGTCGGGTACGTAACCAACCAGGATATGACGTGGAGGACGATCGGCAGGGAAGCGCACAAGCAAACGAGCAACACGCGAGAACCGACTTGGCGTGTGACATGG
The DNA here is from genome assembly GCA_030765045.1 of Tenodera sinensis. Classification (NCBI taxonomy): domain Eukaryota; kingdom Metazoa; phylum Arthropoda; class Insecta; order Mantodea; family Mantidae; genus Tenodera; species Tenodera sinensis. The sequence goes on from CM060963.1 coordinate 7,915,577, forward strand.
GGGGACCGTCGGAGCCATCAAATCACCTGACGCATAGTGCCGTGAACGGAAGAATGGTGGACATCATCTTGGACGGCAGGATGCAGGAGAGGCCGTGCCGAGCACGAGTGAACACGAGTGCAGCGATGGACGCGACTCGCGCGGATGTGGCGGGGTTTGTTGCAGGACCCATCGGAAGCAAGGTGGCTGCGAAGGTGCGCCAGAGAGGTCGGCGGACATGGTACCCAGTGAGCCGTTTCCGAGTGCGCAGGATGGCCCGTCAACACACCAGGAAGAAGGTCAACTGGACGAGGGACCGTCAAGACCGGCGGTACTGTTGCAGAATTTCGAAGCAGGATGGCATACATCGTCCTACCCGGACCAAGGGACACTATCCAACAGCGATACCTAGGATCGTGCCTCCTGGAGAAGAGGTTCGATGGGTTAGTCCACCGGGGCGCAAGGGAGATGCCGCAGTGATAGTGCTGGTCGGAACGACCAGCTCTGAGGAGGGAGCAGTGTCACCGCGCCCGCCGTATCTAATTGCCGACAACCGCAGTGTCACCCATCGCATTATTGTCGGCACTACCGCAAAGGAGCCGAAGGAAAGAGACGGAGAATGGCCGCATTGTTGGGCGCTTGCCGAAAGAGAGAAAGTGATAGAGGCTTCTAGAACTGTCTGCTTTGTGTTTCACCGCTAAATAAGTGAACGTTCCGGAAGCTTCCAGAATAGTGCCTGGGAGATATAAATAGCGGTAAAGTGTGAGAAGAGTCAGTCAGACGTACGTGAAGCGTTGAGTAGTGCCGACGGAGAACAGTCAGACGCATGTGAAGGTTGAGTAGTCGTGCCGACGGAGACGGACAGACGATGTGGAGAGTTGTGCCGACGGAGAAGAGTTAGTTCTTTGTGTTACGAGTTCGAAGCCGTGCTGTTGGAGAATCGGAAAAGACTTTCTTGTTGTTGCAACGAGTGTACAAAATTACTGTTTACGGAAATAAAAGTGTTCTTTATCTCGACTACATCTGTCTACTTCACACCCACAACAGAAAGTTACAGTATGAATTCCTATTCCATCACATAGGTACTTGCTCTTGAGATATTTTACAATCACTTAAGGCTACTGTATACTCTTATTTCCATTTTATCTGCAAGCAAATAAATAACATAAAATGCTTATCGCGATTAATATACCTTTGTAAGAACAGCTGGTTTAAGACTGAGTAGAGAAAGTCATGTGGGTATAACAGATCAGATTGCTCTGCTGATGAAACACAGACACACACATATGTACACACAGGCTCACCAGTTTCATAGGACTCAAAACACCTGTATTCGATATGGAATTCAATTGTTATTCTGTTTCAGATGAAAAGTAGAGAAAATAATCATTTTACCGCGTTTACCCCGTTTTGTTTTAAAGGCTGGAGAAACAGTTTATTGCACCTTGAATTCCCCCAGGAGAATTAGTTGTATGAGAATTTGCTGTGAAGACTTCCCAGAAGAGAAGTACTGTTAAACTGGAGGTGTTTGGAGGTCAGTTCCTGTTTGTCAAGGTTTGTGATTGGCGCCTCATCGTTCTTAAGAACAAGCAAGGTTAGACCATGTAAAGTTCATTCAGAGGAAAGAAAATGGAGGGAAAATGGAGGAAAACATTTATAGGTAGAACTCTGTAACAAGGTTCGGAGAGATCTTTTGTACCTAAGACCCTAAAGGGAGGGGAGGGTGAGACGAGAGAAAGTAAGGATGGGGCGAGATGACAGCAGAGGGCAGGTCCCTAACAACTACAGAATGAAACTCCCCGGTGACGCTCATACAACGGACCCCCCTTTCCTCCCCCTGCGGGCTTACACGTCCCCTGGGACCCTTGGAGCTCTGAGACCTCCCAGATCAAGAGTCGGGTGTGTGAGTAGGTGTTTGGGTGGGTGAATACGTAATGCGTGAATGGGTGAATGGGTGTGGGGGTGGGTATGTAACTGGGTGAAGGAGTGAATGGGTGTGTGGGTGGGTATGTAAGTGGGTGAATGAGTGAATGGGTGTGTGGGTGGGTATGTAAGTGGGTGAATGAGTGAATGGGTGTGTGGGTGGGTATGTAAGTGGGTGAATGAGTGAATGGGTGTGTGGGTGGGTGAATGAGTGAATGAGTGAATGGGTGTGTGGGTGGGTGAATGAGTGAATGGGTGTGTGGGTGGGTATGTAAGTGGGTGAATGAGTGAATGGGTGTGTGGGTGGGTATATAAGTGGGTGAATGAATGAATGGGTGTGTGGGTGGGTATGTAAGTGGGTGAATGAGTGAATGGGTGTGTGGGTATGTAAGTGGGTAAATGAGTGAATGTGTGTGTGTGGGTATGTAAGTGGGTAAGTGAGTGAATGTGTGTGTGGGTATGTAAGTGGGTAAATGAGTGAATGGGTGTGTGGGTATGTAAGTGGGTAAATGAGTGAATGGGTGTGTGGGTATGTAAGTGGGTAAATGAGTGAATGTGTGTGTGGGTATGTAAGTGGGTAAATGAGTGAATGTGTGTGTGGGTATGTAAGTGGGTAAATGAGTGAATGGGTGTGTGGGCATGTAAGTGGGTAAATGAGTGAATGTGTGTGTGGGTATGTAAGTGGGTGAATGAGTGAATGGGTGTGTGGGTATGTAAGTAGGTAAATGAGTGAATGGGTGTGTGGGTATGTAAGTAGGTAAATGAGTGAATGTGTGTATGGGTATGTAAGTGGGTAAATGAGTGAATGTGTGTGTGGGTATGTAAGTGGGTAAATGAGTGAATGTGTGTGTGGGTATGAAAGTGGGTGAATGAGTGAATGGGTGGGTAGGTGGGTGGGTGAGTGGGTGAATGAGTGAATGGGTGGGTAGGTGGGTGGGTGAGTGGGTGAATGAGTGAATGAGTGAATGGGTGGGTAGGTGGTTATGTAAGTGGGTGAATGAGTGAATGGGTGGGTAGGTGGTTATGTAAGTGGGTGAATGAGTGAATGGGTGGGTAGGTGGTTATGTAAGTGGGTGAATGAGTGAATGGGTGGGTAGGTGTGCGGGTGAGTGGGTGAATGAGTGAATGAGTGAATGGGTGGGTAGGTGGGTGAGTGGGTGAATGAGTGAATGAGTGAATGGGTGGGTAGGTGGTTATGTAAGTGGGTGAATGAGTGAATGGGTGGGTAGGTGGTTATGTAAGTGGGTGAATGAGTGAATGGGTGGGTAGGTGGGTGGGTGAGTGGATGAATGTGTAGGGTTTAAGGACCCGCGACAATTAGATCATTAGGGCCTGTCATTGGTATTGAAGAATAGATTGCAACTTCCAAATGCCCTCGTCAAACATCACAAGCTGTCAAATTGCAGTTACGTCGCATCACCATGACTGTGCACTTTGGCTTACAGTGCAACTGAACGCTGCACCATGCGCTTGCTGTTGGCACAGTGTGGAAAATACGCTGTTGCACCGATATGTTGTACATGGAACATTACCCATAACACTGCCAGCCCCACACACACGCACCTACGCACACACACTAACACACACTAACACACACACACATCTTCCAGTGACACGTCCTGATCTCCCAAATCTAAAACTCTTCTCATTTTAACTGAGATAAATTTGATGTTTTTATTTTCTCTACCATTAACCTGTAGATAGATTCGATTCGGGAGTTTAATACATGTTTTGCGGCTCCACGAATACCCCTAAAAGTATTTTTAGAAAAATAACTATATGTTTTTGTACTTCTGAGCAGCATAATTCAAAACAAAAAGTTGCTTTCTGCGATATTGGTCTTTAAGTTTAACGTTTACCAAACACGCGACAGTAATTTTTTCAAGAAAATTCCCTCTAACGCAAGCTACGCTTTTTATGGAGCTTTTGGTTATTTTTGATCTTATTAAAATGTCTCAAAGATTAAAATATATCTTTAACATAAAATATAGATCTCGTTAAAACACACAATTTACTTCTGTGTAAGAGGGTAGGAAGTTGCGAAAGCTGTCACCACAGTTTATATCATTTCCAGTGCAATAAAATTGTTAGTGACTTAGATGAGCTGTGCATGTGTCAGTCAATTCTATCGGACTAGAAGAAATTATTTGGTACTTTTGGTGGCTTTCAGAAATGTGCTATATTGAAAAAAAAATTGTTTTACTCAAATACTCTAATTTTTTAAATTAAAGTTATGCCAAAACGTGCATTGCCGACGAAACCTGGAATTGAATTCTTGCAATATTTACTGTAGTATGAGTAAGCAGTAGAGTAAGTAATTAATAATAATAATAATAATAATAATAATAATAATAATAATAATAATAATAATAATAATAATAATAATAATAATAATAATAATAATAATAATAATAATAATAATAATAATAATAATAATAATAATAATAATAATAATAATAATAATAATAATAATAATAATAATAATAATAATAATAATAATAATAATAATAATAATAATAATAATAATAATAATAATAATAATAATAATAATGGTGATAATAACAACAATAACAAGGACGACGACAACAACGCGGTGTGAGGACAGAGCGGTTATGTGTTCCCAAACAACACCACGTGAAGTTCACTTTGATCTGTTACGTTGTACCAGAGAACAGGTTTTGCTTATCCAATGCCTGACATTTGGATGCACTTGTTGCCCATTTACCATCTTGATTTACTGGCAGGTAGTAAACAGAAACTCTCATATTCTATGTAAATCTCAGGGCGGCATCATCTTCCAGTAAAATAACCAAATTAACTTTCCATTTCTTTTGTCTCCTGTTATTTATCGCACCGACCCTCACCGCCGGGCGTCACTTATTCTGCACTTTCCATGGCCCTGAAAAAACATCTGCCATTCTTCCAGCGAAATAAATACATGACTATGCTCTTGAGAAGGCGTAACACAGAAATACACACTCACATGACTTACCCCTTTTAATAGCCTGAATTCCGTGCCACTGTGTTAATTAGCTCGGCCGATTCAGTAGATCACCCGTTAGTGTCAAGTGAGATGAGTACGTTCTTCAGGAGAACTTGAGCGTTTCTTAGGGGATCTTACTGCAATACTAACAAGAGGCAAATGTTCAGCATTTCAGTAAGTTTACACTAGAAAGTTTTATGACAAAGAAAACCCATTTCCGCACAAGTTTTGACGGCTCAATCAATAGAAAGACACTGATACCAAGTGCTCCATTCCAAACTAAACAGCATGTTTTCCACAGGACATCCAAATATAGACATTCAGGATAACCGCTTGCGATAACCTATAATCTTCGCAAAACTTAAAGGCATATGGAGGCGGGGCGTACTGCGGACTGCAGCGAATCCTACGCTTGCCCCTCCTACCAGCGCTGCCGAGTGTGGTGCATGCATCTCACACAACCTTATGTACAGTCCCTCTGCCGGTACACGCACTACGCTTGGCAACAGCGCTCTGCTTGAGCATTGGTCAGCGTTCACATGCCTTTAACTTTTGCGAGCGGTATAGTCACCGAGTCCATATAATAAAACTACTATTGTATTATAAAATGTTAGCTTTGTTTGCTCTCATGTCTAATCTTTCAAAATCTTATGCATAACTCCGCCTGACAGCTGCGCCCTCCCCTCTGCCCACCATTGGCGCAATGGATGGGGTGCAGTACTGGAGGTGGAACGTGGTCAGCACCCCGATACCTCACGTCCGGTTATGTGGTCTTCTCGGCTAGGGGCCGCTACTTTTCAGTCAAATAGCTCCTCAACTGTTCCCCCAGAGACCTAACGAGGCTGAGTGCACCCCAGACCAGATCTCCCAGTGGAAGAAACTTCCCACATCGGTAGCGGGAATCGAACCTGGGTACCTCGTTTGGTAAGCAGCAGCACTATCACCGCGAGAGAATGTTCTCGCCCTGAAACGAAGAAAGGACCAAGGACTAGGCGCTCGCTCCCTTGTCACGTGGTGCTGTTTAGTAAGTGGTAGGAATGTGCTCTTCTCCCTCGGAAAATGTTCAAACACTTGAGCACAGACTGCGGAAGTGCAAACAAGGAAACGGAAACCACTTGTTGCTGAAGTGTCTACTCGATTTGTTTCACCAACCACGGCCCACTGTCGACAGTAACATCATGGCGGACAAATATCACAAACATTTCTCAACATTTCCGCGACCCAATTATTGTTTACACCAAAAATTGTTCAAGAGCTTTCATTTTCACAAAAATTGCTGTATTTATTACTTTCCCTACTATGTATAGTAGGTAGGGAAAGCATTGTTTTGGACCGAAAAATTCGATGTCGAGATTTCACCAGAAATATGTTTTAAGGACCTGTAAATGCAAACAAAAATCGGATATGTTGCACTCACATAACTTTCTCTACTCACTCTTGTACTAATCATTCTTACAAACTCTAATTCCTATATCTTCTTCGTGTTAGTTGAGATAAACATTTCCACAAATTATCTTATTGCTTATTTCCTTGTAGGTACAAGGGGAATATTAGAATACAGTAGACTTTGTGCGATAGTCAAATGTTTTAAAGCTTTGACATCCCGTTCTCTTTGCACGCTTAACATATAAAAAAGATGAACAACGATGTTCCATTTCACGAAAGTTTTAAGTTTCCGAAACTCACACAAATAACACGGAATATCTCTGAAATGGTTCACTCTACCAAAAATGTATTTAGACATAAATTGTGTGTTTTAGCGAGATCTACATTTTTGTATAGTAAGATTTTGTCTATCGCTTACGGTTTACGAGTTATTCAAAAGTCATCCAGAGTAAACAGGACTACATAGGCTATGGCCAGAAAATTCAAAATATACATTTCATTTGCCATAATAATATTTTAAACATACGGCATTTTAAGCAAAATCGTTAGAGCCATTTTCAAGAAAATTGAAATTTTCGAAAAATGTCCTATGTAACAAATAGTTTACGGTGGGGCTATTTTGTTTAAAATAGTCGTGTCGTATCCTTCAAAGACATTAAACTTAAATACCAACTTTAGGTTCACTCAACCTCGTTAGGTCCCAGGGGGGCCTTTTAACGTCAATATCCTATAAAATGGTAGCATTTTTATTTTCTCTACTGTGTGCGCGCGCCTGTCTGTGAGTGTGTGTCTGTCTATCTGTGTCTGTGTCTGTCAGTCTGTGGACAGCGTAACTAAAAGCAAAAAGTCAGCATAACTCCAAAAACAAAAATTCGGTTAAAAACCTATTTATTTTTAAATCTTAGTGTACAAAAATGTAGATCTTGTTAGAAGGCACAAGTTATGTCCAAATGGATTGTTTGTGCAATGAACCATTTCGGATATATTGCTCGTTATTTGTATTAGTTTTCCAATACTTATGTATACTTCTCTCGAATGAGAGGTCGTTATTCATCTTTTTATTTCTTGGTTGTGCAAAGAGAAGGGAATTTCAAAGTTATATACAGCGATCACTCTTAAAACATATAACTATCACTTAACGTCTGTTGTATTTCCATATTTCCCTTGTAACTACAAGAAAATTATGTATAGTCATACCACTAGGGTGTTTTGTATGACAATTTTACGAGCGCGAGACGCTAGAAAAATTATCCAAATATGAAAAGCTCTGCTGATGTTTGTTTACAGCATCCGGCGAAATAATTAACTCGTATTTAATGTCAATACTGATTTAAGGGCAAACAACTTGGAATAACATTCATACATTTTCTCGTAGTTATTTGTTTTCAGAGTTCACACTATAACTAATCTAGTAGGCCGTGAGTAGAATGTTTAAGATGGCGGAACCGAGAGGGCGAGGAGGTGAGCTAGTACAAGGGTAGAGAAGGTCGTGTGAGTGCAACACATCACATTTATTCAAGATAAAGTCTCTTATTTTTTCTCGTGGTCACACAAAGCAAACGGAATTTCAAAACCAACACATCGCCATCTTCTCTTTTAAATGTGGCTATCCTTCAGGTTACTGCACCTTTTTATGGAAGTACCATTTTGGTACCTAAGGTCATATCGTCGGCTTTTCCTCGACAATGATGTAGATTCGCTTACATACTATTAGTATAATTGTAGGAGTGTGCACGTTTGAATTAAGATCACATTCATACTTCCAGACTCTAGGGAGGATGAGGAATAATCATAACTAAATTAAAATTGCTATCCTCCAGGCGGGAATCGAACCCAGGACCTCTGATTTTGGAAGTTTGTATGCTAATCACCAGACTTCACTGGCATTGTTTCCCTTATACCAACAAAAACACCTGTAAGGTTTATCTGTATTAAAAAGAGATAGAAGAATAGGTGTGTAGAAGAGCGAGTAGAGAATGCAAGTAAGTATGTCTTATGTGAGTGAGAAGACGCAGCTCGGATGTTACATAACGCCCCCAACACCCACCACAAAGAGAGGATCATCTGCTGACGGATGCCACACAATGGACTGATTTAGAAGTCGTAATGAAGCCAAATTCAGACGTGATGTTGCTCTTGTGTCTTCTGGTGCTGGCAGCTACTGCCGAAGAAGAGTTCTTTCTCAGGAGCGCCTACCCCACGTGGACACCTGAGGCTGTGTCTGGGGAAGTGGGTCCTCGTCTCATACTGACCCCCTACCTGGAGACTGGTAGGGCTCAGAGGGCCAGGAGACTTGCAGCAGTCAACAGTGAGCCCTTCGTCCAACAGGCCATTCCCAGCTACTCGGGCTTCCTCACAGTCAACAAGAAACACAACTCCAACCTCTTCTTCTGGTACTTCCCCGCAGAGGTATGTGTGTATGTATGTGTGTAGTGCTGGCTATTGTGTTTGTATACACACCCGACAAGTGATCAAGTCCAGAGCTTATTATACGACAATCCATAAGCGAAACGGACCGGTTTTGTGGTCCACTGGCCAGCGTTGTGGGTGTTAGTGTGCAGAGAAATGCATGTGGTTCCTGACTCGTACATTTTTACTTTCCCTACTACCTAGAGGTAGTAAGTAGGGGAAGCATTGTATTCCACACAAAAATTCAATATAGAGTTCACCAGAAATATGTTTTCAAGTCCTCTGAATCCAAAGAGCATTTTTAGGAAAAGGTTTTGTGTCTGTGTGTACGTGCGGGTTTGGGGGAGGTGGGGGGTAGTTGAGGTTAACCTTATTGAAAAGACATTTCTACTCTATCCACTAAAAAGAGCGTTTCTAATCACTGGATGTTCAGCGTTCTTGTTAGCTTCTTGGTTGTCTGCCAGGTTGGTTCTGGTGTATTTGTTAAAGAATCGGAGGTTGTGCGAAGTTCGCTCACTCCGAGGAGACATCTGAGACCCTCATTGCAGAGGTTCATAGCTATCTGGCGGCGGAGAGAATGAAGTGGCGAGGGAGATCCCGGGGAACTCCGCACACTATTGTGCTGTCTCCATGAAGTGGAGGTGTCGGCGGCGTCGGTTGAAGTGGCTCCCCTGGTGGTGCGGTGGAAGTGGCGAGGGAGATCCCGGGGAACTCCGCACACTACTGTGCTGTCTCCATGAAGTGGAGGTGTCGGCGGCGTCGGTTGAAGTGGCTCCCATGGTGGTGCGGTGGAAGTGGCGAGGGAGATCCCGGGGAACTCCGCACACTACTGTGCTGTCTCCATGAAGTGGAGGTGTCGGCGGCGTCGGTTGAAGTGGTTCCCATGGTGGTGCGGTGGAAGTGGCGAGGGAGATCCCGGGGAACTCCGCACACTACTGTGCTGTCTCCATGAAGTGGAGGTGTCGGCGGCGTCGGTTGAAGTGGCTCCCATGGTGGTGCGGTGGAAGTGGCGAGGGAGATCCCGGGGAACTCCGCACACTACTGTGCTGTCTCCATGAAGTGGAGGTGTCGGCGGCGTCGGTTGAAGTGGCTCCCATGGTGGTGCGGTGGAGGCTGCCTGCGATGAAAAATGCTGAAGGTGGTTTAACATTGTTTTCAGGCTGGTGCTGGTTAGACAGGTGGCGGAGAAGACCCGCCGAAGGTCGCGATGTTAGCGATACAGGTTAACTTCTTCTTCTTACCTATTCTATCATAAAACTTTCCTCTTAAAAGATGTGACTATCACTCAAAGTCTACTGTATTCCCATATTCTCTTCTACGCACAAGGCAATTAGTAATAAGATAATTTGTACAAATGTTTATCTCTTTTGGCGTAAAGTAGATAGAGGAATAAGTGTATGGATAATTAGTACGAGTAGAGAAAGTCATGCCAGTGTTATGCATCAACTTTTTAGCATCCATGCAAAGCGCATAAATATCTAGTGATTATAAATCCACAGCTTTCAACACTCTTATTAGGTATGTCATCTTGCGGAGTAACCATTCTAGTGGGCAATTATGTACCATTTTGGCCTTATACGAGTAGCAACCTGAATTGGTAACGTCTCAGAATATGTTAGTTGTATTGAAAGCTGGTAATATCAGCTGATAATAAAAGTTTACTCATTTGTGTTTGACAGTTTGACTACGAGAATGCGCCACTGGTGCTGTGGCTTCAAGGAGGACCTGGATCATCGTCACTGTTTGGCCTCTTCACCGAGATTGGTCCGTTCTCAGTGGCCGATGACAATGTCACTCTGGTACCGAACCCTTACTCCTGGCACAAGAATCATTCTCTACTCTTCATCGACAATCCTGTGGGTACAGGTAAGGCTAAGATATCATGTCATTGTCTTCCTGTGTTTACTATTTCTTTCCGTTCACTAATGCAACTATGTGTCTGATATGGCATCAGTAGTGTTAAGAATTATCTTAATTTAAATAAAAGTCGACGTGTGTGATCATTATCAATCATTAAAGGTTTCTACACCGTTTCACGTATTTCGACCACACTTGGCACACAGATAACCATTGACACAAAGTAAAAGTTACTGTCCAGCTTATAAACTTAAATGACACTACATTTCACAGAATTACCTACTTACGTTTATTAATGCCTACAGAAGCTCACAACGCCATCTACTTATATCTCCGTCAACGATAACCAGTTCCAAGATTCCCGCCATAAGAAGAATTACTTACGTTTTCACGGGGGACACAAGGACAAATTAGTCTGGATCTTCTATTTGTGGAAAAAAATATACTTGTTACATTGAGAAGGCACCACGAGCATTTGTTTTCTGATAGTGTGACAATGCATTTACGTGTAAAGAAAAACGGCTGGAATTCGTGTGTGTGTATGTGTGTGTGTGTGTGTGTGTGTGTGTGTGTGTGTGTGTGTATACTACTGCTCAAAAATTTTTGAACACACCTCATTTTTATGATTTATAGAAACAGTGGAATAAAAGAGACATAATATGCAGTTACAACAGTATATTTAATGAAAATCAGCAATACATGTTAGATTTTGCTTTCTTCAAAGTAACCTCCCCTTGCTTTAATTACGGCTTTGCAAACTGTGGGCATCCTTTCTATAAAGTGCGCCAGTGTATCTTCAGAAATATCCCTCCATATGTTTTGCACGTGACTCCACAATGCACTTACATTAGTGGATTGTTTCTTTCTGACCTGTGCCCACATGATCCCAAAGTAGTTCAATAGGATTGTAGTCAGGACTTTGAGGGGGCCAAACCATGATCTTCAAGTCTTGTAGCTCTTCCAATCGTTCAATGTAACTTCTGCAGAGTAAAGATGTATGCTGCAGAGGAAACCCTTGCCAATAAACCGCATCCCATGGCGTGTGATAATGCTCCTTCATAATTGCTTCTGTTTTCACAATATCGCCTGTCCTATTGCCACTCCATATCAGCACCGAACAACCTCCATGCTATGCACTGAGGTGCCACGCGTTCACCTTTTACACATCGGACAAACTGACGACGTTTTGTGCCAACTAGCTCAAACTTAGATTCATCAGTAAATAACATCTTTTTCCACTGATCAGCAGTCAAGCTTACATGTCGGTTCGCCCATTGTAATCTTTTCCGTTTATTGACTTCTCAATAAGGGTTTCCTTGCCGCAATGCAACCTGAAGTCGTCTCTTCACTCTAGGAACACTCACAGATTCATCCCTCAACTGGTCCACTTCCGCTGTCAGCATGGGTGCTGTTTTGAAACCATCACGTTTTCTGGTCACTATTAAATGTTTATCCTCACTTTTCGAGGTCATCCTAGGCCTCCACTTTCGATAACAATCCTTATTGCTATCTGTAGTTATCTACCTCTGTACAGTGTAATGGAACTCCCCAAGGAAACTTGTTCTTGTGTGACAATTTGACACATGGTGTGGCCTGCTGACTATTGCAGCACGTTTTTCTGCTGAAAGCTCCCTTCTTTTACCCATTTCAGACTTTTCAACTGCACAGTAACAATGTGTACCATTCACCTGCTTATGAAGGGAATCTATGACATCCAAAACAACATTAGGGTAAGTGTTTCTATAAGGGTCAACAAATGCTACATTTTCAAAATGCACACAACTGACAAACAGAAGGTAGCTTAGCAAATTTCAATTATGTTTCTATGGAGTCCTACCATGTATAATATGACATTGGCTTTGTTTGGCGTTATATGCTTCTTAATTGCAGAAAAACAGGCTGTTCAAAAACGTATGAGCAGTAGTGTGTGTGTGTGTGTGTGTGTGTGTGTGTGTGTGTGTGTGTGTGTGTGTGTGTGTGTGTGTGTGTGTGTGAACAGGTATGGTAAAATTGTTCATTTTACTTTTAAATAGTAATTGTTATCTAACTTATATTGTGTTACAGCATGTTTCTAGAAAAATGTATTTAAATACACTGTTCGTGAGCTTAGCATTTAAACAAGTCCTTATTGTCGGGTGTGGTGATAGCCCAAGTCACAACCCCAGCATAAGCATCCCATAAATGACATGCTCGTTGGATGACGTCACGTTGTCAAGGAGACACAGAGAAACCTTTACACTTGAAAATAGCCAGTTCGTGAAAGTTTGTGTCCAGAAAAGAGTTTTCAAAGTAATTAGTGATAATTTGTGTTGAGTGAGGCCATAGGTGGAAGTAAGGTTAAAGGCAATAAAGTAATTGCGTACGTGTGTTTGTGTTGTATTTGTGTGTTTGAATGTGCTTATATGTGTGTGTGCTTATGCGTGTTTGTGTGTGTAAATATACAGGTATATTTATTCTTGTTTTTAGGTCCTTTTTGTAATACTTGTCATTTTTTAACATTTGGGGGTAATTTGAAAAAGTTTCTAGGTTATGAAAATGCAGAGTGTGGGCATTGACGTAGAGCACAGCTGTTGCCACAGAGAGTTTAGCAAGAAGGCGTGGAAACCTATCATGGGCACGTTTCGAGTTCGACAGACCACAGATCGATAATAGTCGAACGTGGGAAGGAAGAGTTTGTATCACAATAGCATCACGACTCTGCCCTACAAGTGTGTCTCTTCACGATTCTTCCTTCTGTTGGGAAATAAACTCCTTCACTTTCTTAAAATTTAATTTATGAGGAAGACTAAATGGAAAAACTTCTCAGAATACAACACCTGTAGTTCCTGTATAACGCGATTTATTCAACTTTTATCTTTAATTATATGCATGACCCTAAGTATTTTCATTGAAGTGCCATCTGTTTAAGATATTATCCCGACAAATGAAATGTATTGAACTTTCTGGGAACGTCTCAGAAGTCTCCTTCATTCTGAATTACTTCTGTATCATTCGTAAACTGTAAGAGATAAACAAAATCTTACTATACAGAAAAAGTGTACATCTCCTTAACACATAACATGTCACTCCATGTTATTTTGTTAATTCTCTAATATTTACAGTTGTCTCAAATGGAAAGTCTTATTCGTTTCTTTTTTTATTTCTTGGTCATCCGAAGAGAGATGAATTTCAAGGCCATCAGATAGTCACTAACTCTTAACACATTTGATTAAAGTGTAAAGCTGCTAACCAGGGGTAGGGGAACTACTTTGAAAATGATCCGTGGAAGATTCTCAACGTGAATACCAAGTTTGTTATTTAACTCATTTTTCCTTTTTGAGTTACACACACATACACACAGAGACACACAAACACACAGAAATACACACACACTCACAAATACACACAGAGAGACACATACAGACAAACACACACACTCACCAACACACATACTCACACAGTGACAAACACACACACAAACACACACATACACACAAACACACTCACAAACACATACTCACACACTGACAAACACACACACTCACACACATACACACAAACACACTCACAAACACATACTCACACACACAAACACACACACAAACACACACACTCACAAACACATACACACACAAACACACACACAGACACACACACTCACAAACACACTCACAAACACACTCACAAACACACTCACAAACACACACACTCACATACACTCACAAACACACACATACTCACACACACACTCACAAACACACACACTCACACACACAGAGAGACACACACATACACACAAACACACAGACACACACACTCACAAACACACTCACAAACACACACTCACACACACAGAGAGACACATACAGACAAACACACTCACAAACACATACTGACACACTGACAAACACACACACAAACACACACATACACACATACACACAAACACACAGACACACACACTCACAAACACACTCACAAACACACACACTCACACACACTCACAAACACAGAGAGACACATACAGACAAACACTCACAAACACATACTCACACACTGACAAACACACACACAAACACACACATACACACATACACACATACACACAAACACACAGACACACACACTCACAAACACACTCACAAACACACACACACTCACACACTCACAAACACAGAGAGACACATACAGACAAACACACTCACAAACACATACTCACACACTGACAAACACACACACAAACACACACATACACACAAACACACAGACACACACACTCACAAACACACTCACAAACACACTCACACACACTCACACACACACTCACAAACACACACACTCACACACAGAGAGACACACACATACACACAAACACACAGACACACACACTCACAAACACACTCACAAACACACACACACTCACACACAGAGACACACACAGACACATACAGACAAACACACACACTCACAAACACACAGACACTCACAAACACACGGACACTCACAAACACATACATACACACAAACACACAGACACACACAGACACACTCACAAACACAGACATACACACAAACACACAGACACACACAGACACACTAACAAACACACACACATACACACAAACACACAAACACACACAGACACACTCACAAACACACAGACAGACACACTCACAAACACACACAGATACACACAGACACACAGAAATACGCACACACTCACAAACAGACACACAGCCAGACAGATAGACACACACAGATACACAGACACATACAAACACACACAGACACACTCACAAACACACAGACAGATACACACAGACACACAGAAATACGCACACACTCACAAACAGACACACAGCCAGACAGATAGACACACACAGATACACAAACACACACAAACACATACAGACAGACACATAGACAGACATACACAAATACACAGACACACAAAGACAGACACACACAGACCCAAACAAACACACACAAACACATACAGACAGACATACACAAATACACAGACACACAAAGACAGACACACACAGACCCAAACAAACACACACAAACACATACAGACAGACACACAGACAGACATACACAAATACACAGACACACAAAGACAGACACACACAGACCCAAACAAACACACACAAACACATACAGACAGACATACACAAATACACAGACACACAAAGACAGACACACACAGACCCAAACAAACACACACAAACACATACAGACAGACACACAGACAGACATACACAAATACACAGACACACAAAGACAGACACACACAGACCCAAACAAACACACACAAACACATACAGACAGACACACAGACAGACATACACAAATACACAGACACACAAAGACAGACACACACAGACCCAAACAAACACACACAAACCCATACAGACACACAGACAGACATACACAAATACACAGACACACAAAGACAGACACACACAGACCCAAACAAACACACACAAACACATACAGACAGACACACACACAGACACACACACAGACCCACACACCCGCGCGCTCGCCTTTTAACAAGATGCTTTTCTACTTTCTCTTCTACGTATAGTAAGTAGAGGAAGTATTGTATTCCACACAAAAATTCTACGTCGAGATTTCACCGGAAATATGTTTTGAGGTCCCCTGAATCCAAGAAAGGCATTTTTATAAAGAGATCTGTGTGTGTATGTGTGTGTGTCTGTAAATAACAGAAGTCAAAAACGAGAAGTTAGTTAAAAACCAAAGTTGTTATTTAAGTTTAATATGCTTCAGGGATGCGACAGGAAGATTTGCGTGGATAATTTTTCGAAAATTTTAATTTTCTCGAAAATGGCTCTTAACCATTGTTATGAAAATGGCAAAATGAAATGTATATTTTGAATTTTCTGGTTATAGCCCATGTAGTCCTGTTTACTCTGGATGAAATTTTAATAACCGGTAAACTGGAACAAACAGACCAAATCTTACTATACAAAAATGTCGATTTTATAAAGGACACAATTTATGTCCAAATAAAGTTTTTGTAGAGTAAAACATTTCGGAGATATTCCTAGTTGTGTGAGTTTTACAATATTTACACTTTCCAGAAAAGGAAGATCGTTATTCATTTTTATATCTTAGCCGTGCAAAGAGAACGAAATTTCAAACCTTTAAAACATTTCACTGTTGGTCAAAACCTATTGTATTCCCATATTCCCCTTGTAGCTACAAGGAAATGTTTGTCTCTGTTAACATGAAGAGGAAGGTTAGTACAAGAGTAGAGAAAGTCGTGTCAGTCCAACACATCAGATTTGTTGCAGTTGGAGAGTTTTTCACGGCTATTGGTGCTCTTCAAATACGCAAGCTAGATTAAGTTGTAACAGGCAAATGAAGCTAATTTGAAAATAATACACCGCGACTAAACCAAGTTTACACAGTTGCAAATTCAGGCCAGTCATGAGCTTTCGTAACCAGGACACTATTAACCTTGATACTTACTCACTCACTATCACAATTATATCAGTTAACAGCCATTCGAGATTCGAGCACACTCCAAGGCTATACATAGCGGCAAATATTTGTCAAGTTCTGTGAAACATCTGCACGACTTTGTGCGCTCACTCTGTTACCAACTATTCTTGCTAAACTTGATCCTTCTTTTACTTCATTGTTATACATATACGAGAGATAGATATAACAGAGCACAGTAGCTCAAAGCTATAAACGTACCATTTGAGAAAAGTAGACATGTTTGAGAATTCATACCTACCAATGACAAAGAATATCTCGGAAATGTTCAATGCTATAAATAGCTGTATTTTTGGCATGAAGTTTACTAGGTGATTATAAATAGTCCATTTTTACTGCTAAATGTTTTTGGAACTATCCAAAGCGAAATAATAAATTTGCTTCCTCTTTACAACGTTTAATAAGTACGGGAAGTATTGCATTTCCAAAATGTTTAGAAAAGGGTCCGTGTGTATGTGTGTCCGTGTGTCCGTGTGTGTGCGTGCGTGTGCGTTTGTGTGTCCGTGTGTGTGCGCGCGTGTGCGTTTGTGTGTCCGTGTGTGTGCGCGCGTGTGTCCATGTGTGTGCGTTCGTGTGCGTTTGTGTGTCCGTGTGTGTGCGCGCATGTGTCCGTGTGTGTGCGTGCGTGTGGATTCGTGTGTGTGTGCGTGCGTGTGTCCGCGTGTGTGCGTGCGTGTGCGTTTGTGTGTCCGCGTATGTGCGTGCGTGTGCGTTCGTGTGTGTGTGCGCGCATGTGTCCGCGTGTGTGCGTGCGTGTGCGTTCGTGTGTGTGTGCGCGCATGTGTCCGCGTGTGTGCGTGCGTGTGCGTTCGTGTGTGTGTGCGCGCATGTGTCCGCGTGTGTGCGTGCGTGTGTCCGTGTGTGTGCGTGCGTGTGCATTCGTGTGTGTGCGCGCATGTGTCCGCGTGTGTGCGTGCGTGTGCGTTTGTGTGTCCGCGTGTGTGCGTGCGTGTGCGTTTCTGTGTCCGTGTGTGTGCGTGCATGTGTCCGTGTGTGTGCGTGCGTGTGCGTTTGTGTGTCCGCGTGTGTGCGTGCGTGTGCGTTTGTGTGTCCGTGTGTGTGCGTGCATGTGTCCGCGTGTGTGCGTGCGTGTGCGTTTGTGTGTCCGCGTGTGTGCGTGCGTGTGCGTTTGTGTGTCCGTGCGTGTGCGTTTGTGTGTCCGTGTGTGTGCGCGCGTGTGTGTTTGTGTGTCCGTGTGTGTGCGCGCGTGTGCGTTTGTGTGTCCGTGTGTGTGCGCGCGTGTGCGTTTGTGTGTCCGTGTGTGTGCGCGCGTGTCCGTGTGTGTGCGTTCGTGTGCGTTCGTGTGTGTGTGTGTGCGTGCATGTGTCCGTGTGTGTGCGCGCGTGTGCATTCGTGTGTGTGTGCGTGCGTGTGTCCATGTGTGTGCGTTCGTGTGTCCGTGTGTGTGTGTGCGTGCGTGTGTCCATGTGTGTGCGTGTGCGTTCGTGTGTCCGTGTGTGTGTGTGCGTTTGTGTGTCCGTGTGTGTGCGCGCGTGTGCGTTTGTGTGTCCGTGTGTGTGCGTTCGTGTGCGTTCGTGTGTGTGTGTGTGCATGCATGTGTCCGTGTGTGTGCGCGCGTGTGCATTCGTGTGTGTGTGCGTGCGTGTGTCCATGTGTGTGCGTTCGTGTGTCCGTGTGTGTGTGTGCGTGCGTGTGTCCATGTGTGTGCGTGTGCGTTCGTGTGTCCGTGTGTGTGTGTGCGTGTGCGTTCGTGTGTCCGTGTGTGCGTGTGCGTTCGTGTGTCCGTGTGTGCGTGCGTGTGCTTTCGTGTGTCCGTATGTGTGCGCGCGTGTGCGTTCGTGTGTTAGTGTGTGCGTGTGTGTGCGTGCGTGAGCGTTCGTGTGTCCGTATGTGTGCGCTCGTGTGTCCGTGTGTGCGTGTGTGTGCGTGTGCGCTCGTGTGTCCGTGTGTGCGTGTGTGTGAGTGCGTGCGTGTGTGTGCGTGTGCGTTCGTGTGTCCCTGTAGGTGCGTGCGCGCGTATGCGTTCGTGTGTGCGTGTGTGTGCGTGTGCGTTCGTGTGTCCCTGTAGGTGCGTGCGCGCGTATGCGTTCGTGTGTGTAGGTGCGCGTTGGTGTGTCCGTGTGTGCGAGCTGGCATGAGAGTGGAACAGGTCACGTGGCCTAATCTCCATGAAAGATGGCATGAGAGTGGAACAAGTCACGTGGCCTAATCTCCATGAAAGATGACATGAGAGTGGAACAGGTCACGTGGCCTAATCTCCATGAAACATGGCATGAGAGTGGAACAAGTCACGTGGCCTAATCTCCATGAAAGATGACATGAGAGTGGAACAGGTCACGTGGCCTAATCTCCATGAAAGATGGCATGAGAGTGGAACAGGTCACGTGGCCTAATCTCCATGAAAGATGGCATGAGAGTGGAACAGGTCACGTGGCCTAATCTCCATGAAAGATGGCATGAGAGTGGAACAGGTCACGTGGCCTAATCTCCATGAAAGATGGCATGAGAGTGGAACAAGTCACGTGGTCTAATCTCCATGAAAGATGGCATGAGAGTGGAACAAGTCACGTGGCCTAATCTCCATGAAAGATGGCATGAGAGTGGAACAAGTCACGTGGTCTAATCTCCATGAAAGATGGCATGAGAGTGGAACAAGTCACGGGCCTAATCTCCATGAAAGATGGCATGAGAGTGGAACAGGTCACGGGCCTAATCTCCATGAAAGATGGCATGAGAGTGGAACAAGTCACGTGGCCTAATCTCCATGAAAGATGGCATGAGAGTGGAACAAGTCACGTGGCCTAATCTCAATGAAAGATGGCATGAGAGTGGAACAAGTCACGGGCCTAATCTCCATGAAAGATGGCATGAGAGTGGAACAAGTCACGGGCCTAATCTCCATGAAAGATGGCATGAGAGTGGAACAAGTCACGGGCCTAATCTCCATGAAAGATGGCATGAGAGTGGAACAAGTCACGGGCCTAATCTCCATGAAAGATGGCATGAGAGTGGAACAAGTCACGTGGCCTAATCTCCATGAAAGATGGCATGAGAGTGGAACAAGTCACGGGCCTAATCTCCATGAAAGATGGCATGAGAGTGGAACAAGTCACGTGGCCTAATCTCCATGAAAGATGGCATGAGAGTGGAACAAGTCACGTGGCCTAATCTCAATGAAAGATGGCATGAGAGTGGAACAAGTCACGGGCCTAATCTCCATGAAAGATGGCATGAGAGTGGAACAACTCACGTGGCCTAATCTCCATGAAAGATGGCATGAGAGTGGAACGGGTCACGTGGCCTATTCTCCATGAAAGATGGCATGAGAGTGGAACAAGTCACGTGGCCTAATCTCCATGAAAGATGGCATGAGAGTGGAACAAGTCACGTGACCTAATCTCCATGAAAGATGGCATGAGAGTGGAACAAGTCACGTGGCCTAATCTCCATGAAAGATGGCATGAGAGCGGAACAAGTCACGGGCCTAATCTCCATGAAAGATGGCATGAGAGTGGAACAAGTCACGTGGCCTAATCTCCATGAAAGATGGCATGAGAGTGGAACAAGTCACGTGGCCTAATCTCCATGAAAGATGGCATGAGAGTGGAACAAGTCACGTGGCCTAATCTCCATGAAAGATGGCATGAGAGCGGAACAAGTCACGGGCCTAATCTCCATGAAAGATGGCATGAGAGTGGAACAAATCACGTGGCCTAATCTCCATGACAGATGGCATGAGAGTGGAACAAGTCACGTGGTCTAATCTCCATGAAATATGACATGAGAGTGGAACAAGTCACGTGGCCTAATCTCCATAAAAGATGGAATGAGAGTGGAACAAGTCACGGGCCTAATCTCCATGAAAGATGGCATGAGAGTGGAACAAGTCACGGGCCTAATCTCCATGAAAGATGGCATGAGAGTGGAACAAGTCACGTGGCCTAATCTCCATGATAGATGGTATGAGAGTGGAACAAGTCACGTGGCCTAATCTCAATGAAAGATGGCATGAGAGTGGAACAAGTCACGGGCCTAATCTCCATGAAAGATGGCATGAGAGTGGAACAAGTCACGGGCCTAATCTCCATGAAAGATGGCATGAGAGTGGAACAAGTCACGGGCCTAATCTCCATGAAAGATGGCATGAGAGTGGAACAAGTCACGGGCCTAATCTCCATGAAAGATGGCATGAGAGTGGAACAAGTCACGTGGCCTAATCTCCATGAAAGATGGCATGAGAGTGGAACAAGTCACGGGCCTAATCTCCATGAAAGATGGCATGAGAGTGGAACAAGTCACGTGGCCTAATCTCCATGAAAGATGGCATGAGAGTGGAACAAGTCACGTGGCCTAATCTCAATGAAAGATGGCATGAGAGTGGAACAAGTCACGGGCCTAATCTCCATGAAAGATGGCATGAGAGTGGAACAACTCACGTGGCCTAATCTCCATGAAAGATGGCATGAGAGTGGAACGGGTCACGTGGCCTATTCTCCATGAAAGATGGCATGAGAGTGGAACAAGTCACGTGGCCTAATCTCCATGAAAGATGGCATGAGAGTGGAACAAGTCACGTGACCTAATCTCCATGAAAGATGGCATGAGAGTGGAACAAGTCACGTGGCCTAATCTCCATGAAAGATGGCATGAGAGCGGAACAAGTCACGGGCCTAATCTCCATGAAAGATGGCATGAGAGTGGAACAAGTCACGTGGCCTAATCTCCATGAAAGATGGCATGAGAGTGGAACAAGTCACGTGGCCTAATCTCCATGAAAGATGGCATGAGAGTGGAACAAGTCACGTGGCCTAATCTCCATGAAAGATGGCATGAGAGCGGAACAAGTCACGGGCCTAATCTCCATGAAAGATGGCATGAGAGTGGAACAAATCACGTGGCCTAATCTCCATGACAGATGGCATGAGAGTGGAACAAGTCACGTGGTCTAATCTCCATGAAATATGACATGAGAGTGGAACAAGTCACGTGGCCTAATCTCCATAAAAGATGGAATGAGAGTGGAACAAGTCACGTGGCCTAATCTCCATGAAAGATGGCATGAGAGTGGAACAAGTCACGTGGCCTAATCTCCATGAAAGATGGAATGAGAATGGAACAAGTCACGTGGCCTAATCTCCATCAAAGATGGCATGAGAGTGGAACAAGTCACGTGGCCTAATCTCCATGAAAGATGGCATGAGAGTGGAACAAGTCACGTGGCCTAATCTCCATGAAAGATGGCATGAGAGTGGAACAAGTCACGTGGCCTAATCTCCATGAAAGATGGCATGAGAGCGGAACAAGTCACGTGGCCTATTCTCCATGAAAGATTGCATGAGAGTGGAACAAGTCACGTGGCCTAATCTCCATGAAAGATGGCATGAGAGTGGAACAAGTTACGTGGTCTAATCTCCATGAAAGATTGCATGAGAGTGGAACAAGTCACGTGGCCTAATCTCCATGAAAGATGGTATGAGAGTGGAACAAGTCACGTGGCGTAATCTCCATGAAAGATGGCATGAGAGTGGCAGAAGTCACGTGGCCTAATCTCCATGAAAGATGGCATGAGAGCGGAACAAGTGACGTGGTCTAATCTCCATGACAGATGGCATGAGAGTGGAACTAGTCACGTGGCCTAATCTCCATCAAAGATGACATGAGAGTGGAACAAGTCACGTGGTCTAATCTCCATGAAAGATGGCATGAGAGTGGAACAAGTCACGTGGCCTAATCTCCATGAAAGATGGCATGAGAGTGGAACAGGTCACGTGGCCTAATCTCCATGAAAGATGGCATGAGATCGGCACAAGTCACATGGTCTAATCTCCATGATAGATGGTATGAGAGTGGAACAAGTCACGTGGCGTAATCTCCATGAAAGATGGCATGAGAGCGGAACAAGTCATGTGGTCTAATCTCCATGAAAGATGGCATGAGAGTGGAACAAGTCACATGGCCTAATCTCCATGAAAGATGGCATGAGAGTGGAACACGTCACATGGCCTAATCTCCATGAAAGATGGCATGAGAGTGGAACACGTCACGTGGCCTAATCTCCATGAAAGATGGCATGAGAGTGGAACAAGTCACGTGGCCTAATCTCCATGAAAGATGGCATGAGAGTGGAACAGGTCACGTGGTCTAATCTCCATGAAAGATGGTATGAGAGTGGAACAAGTCACGTGGCCTAATCTCCATGAAAGATGGCATGAGAGTGGAACAGGTCACGTGGCCTAATCTCCATGAAGGATGGCATGAGAGTGGAACAAGTCACGTGGCCTAATCTCCATGAAAGATGGCATGAGAGTGGAACAGGTCACGTGGTCTAATCTCCATGAAAGATGGTATGAGAGTGGAACAGGTCACGTGGTCTAATCTCCATGAAAGATGGTATGAGAGTGGAACAAGTCACGTGGCCTAATCTCCATGAAAGATGGCATGAGAGTGGAACAGGTCACGTGGCCTAACCTCCATGAAAGATGGCATGAGAGTGCAACAAGTCACGTGGCCTAATCTCCATGAAAGATGGCATGAGAGTGGAACAGGTCACGTGGCCTAATCTCCATGAAAGATGGCATGAGAGTGGAACAAGTCTCGTGGCCTAATCTCCATGAAAGATGGCATGAGAGTGGAACAGGTCACGTGGCCTAATCTCCATGAAAGATGGCATGAGAGTGGAACAAGTCACGTGGCCTAATCTCCATGAAAGATGGCATGAGAGTGGAACAAGTCACGTGGTCAAATCTCCATGAAAGATGGCATGAGAGTGGAACAGGTCACGTGGCCTAATCTCCATGAAAGATGGCATGAGAATGGAACAAGTCACGTGGCCTAATCTCCATGAAAGATGGCATGAGTGGAACAACTCACGTGGCCTAATCTCCATGAAAGATGGCATGAGAGCGGAACAGGTCACGTGGCCTATTCTCCATGAAAGATGGTATGAGAGTGGAACAAGTCACGTGGCCTAATCTCCATGAAAGATGGCATGAGAGTGGAACAGGTCACGTGGCCTATTCTCCATGAACGATGGCATGAGAGTGGAACAAGTCACGTGGCCTAATCTCCATGAAAGATGGCATGAGAGTGGAACAGGTCACGTGGCCTATTCTCCATGAAAGATGGCATGAGAGTGGAACAAGTCACGTGGCCTAATCTCCATGAAAGATGGCATGAGAGTGGATCAGGTCACGTGGCCTATTCTCCATGAAAGATGGCATGAGAGTGGAACAGGTCACGTGGCCTATTCTCCATGAAAGATGGCATGAGAGTGGAACAGGTCACGTGGCCTATTCTCCATGAAAGATGGCATGAGAGTGGAACAGGTCACGTGGCCTATTCTCCATGAAAGATGCCATGAGAGTGGAACAAGTCACGTGGTCTAATCTCCATGAAAGATGGCATGAGAGTGGAACAAGTCACGTGGTCTAATCTCCATGAAAGATGGCATGAGAGTGGAACAGGTCACGTGGCCTATTCTCCATGAAAGATGGCATGAGAGTGGAACAAGTCACGTGGTCTAATCTCCATGAAAGATGGCATGAGAGTGGAACAGCTCACGTGGCCTATTCTCCATGAAAGATGGCATGAGAGTGGAACAAGTCACGTGGCCTATTCTCCATGAAAGATGGCATGAGAGTGGAACAACTCACGTGGCCTAATCTCCATGAAAGATGGCATGAGAGTGGAACAGGTCACGTGGCCTATTCTCCATGAAAGATGGCATGAGAGTGGAACAGGTCACGTGGCCTATTCTCCATGAAAGATGGCATGAGAGTGGAACAAGTCACGTGGCCTATTCTCCATGAAAGATGGCATGAGAGTGGAACAACTCACGTGGCCTAATCTCCATGAAAGATGGCATGAGAGTGGAACAGGTCACGTGGCCTATTCTCCATGAAAGATGGCATGAGAGTGGAACAGGTCACGTGGCCTAATCTCCATGAAAGATGGCATGAGAGTGGAACAAGTCACGTGGTCTAATCTCCATGAAAGATGGCATGAGAGTGGAACAAGTCACGTGGTCTAATCTCCATGAAAGATGGCATGAGAGTGGAACAGGTCACGTGGCCTATTCTCCATGAAAGATGGCATGAGAGTGGAACAGGTCACGTGGCCTATTCTCCATGAAAGATGGCATGAGAGTGGAACAACTCACGTGGCCTAATCTCCATGAAAGATGGCATGAGAGTGGAACAGGTCACGTGGCCTATTCTCCATGAAAGATGGCATGAGAGTGGAACAGGTCACGTGGCCTATTCTCCATGAAAGATTGCATGAGAGTGGAACAAGTCACGTGGCCTAATCTTCATGAAAGATGGCATGAGAGTGGAGCAGGTCACGTGGCCTAATCTCCATGATAGATGGCATGAGAGTG
Organism: Tenodera sinensis; assembly: GCA_030765045.1. Lineage (NCBI taxonomy): Eukaryota > Metazoa > Arthropoda > Insecta > Mantodea > Mantidae > Tenodera > Tenodera sinensis. The sequence goes on from CM060963.1 coordinate 7,940,959, forward strand.
GAACAAGTCACGTGGCCTAATCTCCATGAAAGATGGCATGAGAGTGGAACAACTCACGTGGCCTAATCTCCATGAAAGATGGCATGAGAGTGGAACGGGTCACGTGGCCTATTCTCCATGAAAGATGGCATGAGAGTGGAACAGGTCACGTGGCCTATTCTCCATGAAAGATGGCATGAGAGCGGAACAAGTCACGTGGTCTAATCTCCATGAAAGATGGCATGAGAGTGGAACAAGTCACGTGGTCTATTCTCCATGAAAGATGGCATGAGAGTGGAACAGGTCACGTGGCCTATTCTCCATGAAAGATGGCATGAGAGTGGAACAAGTCACGTGGTCTAATCTCCATGAAAGATGGCATGAGAGTGGAACAGGTCACGTGGCCTATTCTCCATGAAAGATGGCATGAGAGTGGAACAAGTCACGTGGTCTAATCTCCATGAAAGATGGCATGAGAGTGGAACAAGTCACGTGGCCTAATCTCCATGAAAGATGGCATGAGAGTGGAACAAGTCACGTGGCCTATTCTCCATGAAAGATGGCATGAGAGTGGAACAAGTCACGTGGTCTAATCTCCATGAAAGATGGCATGAGAGTGGAACAAGTCACGTGGTCTAATCTCCATGAAAGATGGCATGAGAGTGGAACAGGTCACGTGGCCTATTCTCCATGAAAGATGGCATGAGAGTGGAACAGGTCACGTGGCCTAATATCCATGAAAGATGGCATGAGAGTGGAACAAGTCACGTGGTCTAATCTCCATGAAAGATGGCATGAGAGTGGAACAAGTCACGTGGTCTAATCTCCATGAAAGATGGCATGAGAGTGGAACAAGTCACGTGGTCTAATCTCCATGAAAGATGGCATGAGAGTGGAACAAGTCACGTGGCCTAATCTCCATGAAAGATGGCATGAGAGTGGAACAAGTCACGTGGCCTAATCTCCATGAAAGATGGCATGAGAGTGGAACAAGTCACGTGGCCTAATCTCCATGAAAGATGGCATGAGAGTGGAACAAGTCACGTGGCCTAATCTCCATGAAAGATGGCATGAGAGTGGAACAAGTCACGTGGCCTAATCTCCATGAAAGATGGCATGAGAGTGGAACAAGTCACGTGGCCTAATCTCCATGAAAGATGGCATGAGAGTGGAACAGGTCACGTGGCCTAATCTCCATGAAAGATTGCATGAGAGTGGAACAAGTCACGTGGTCTAATCTCCATGAAAGATGGCATGAGAGTGGAACAAGTCACGTGGCCTAATCTCCATGAAAGATGGCATGAGAGTGGAACAAGTCACGTGGCCTAATCTCCATGAAAGATTGCATGAGAGTGGAACAAGTCACGTGGCCTAATCTCCATGAAAGATGGCATGAGAGTGGAACAAGTCACGTGGCCTAATCTCCATGAAAGATGGCATGAGAGTGGAACAAGTCACGTGGCCTAATCTCCATGAAAGATGGCATGAGAGTGGAACAAGTCACGTGGCCTAATCTCCATGAAAGATGGCATGAGAGTGGAACAGGTCACGTGGCCTAATCTCCATGAAAGATTGCATGAGAGTGGAACAAGTCACGTGGCCTAATCTCCATGAAAGATGGCATGAGAGTGGAACAAGTCACGTGGCCTAATCTCCATGAAAGATTGCATGAGAGTGGAACAAGTCACGTGGCCTAATCTCCATGAAAGATGGCATGAGAGTGGAACAAGTCACGTGGCCTAATCTCCATGAAAGATGGCATGAGAGTGGAACAAGTCACGTGGCCTATTCTCCATGAAAGATGGCATGAGAGTGGAACAGGTCACGTGGCCTATTCTCCATGAAAGATGGCATGAGAGCGGAACAAGTCACGTGGTCTAATCTCCATGAAAGAAAGTACAAGAAAAACATCATTCTGAGAAAACTTAAATTGTATAATGAAAACATTAATATAAGCTAATGTAGGGGTATAAAGGGCTAAAATAGTCCAGCGCTTAAAAGTTCTGGAACACCATAAAACGCATTTAAATGTTTTACTAACTTTATAAAAGGTTCAGTTTTACAGAAATAGAAAAATCAAAAATATTGGCGACTTTGGTTAAAAAAATCTCCCAGGTCCTCCTAAGACATTTATTTTCGGTAAAATATCGTTATCAAATTTTTGGGTGGAGTACAGCACTTCCTCAAGGCTTTTAGGTACTACATAATAATATGAACCCCAATCAGTGACGGTTTCTGGGTGATCGCATACTCGCAACTGCACACCCACTGCATGCGAATGTGTATAGACATCCATGCATATGAGAAAGTCGAATGTCCAACTTTCATGTACGTATATGAACTTGCTCGCCCTCTTTACAAAATGTCAGCTCACTCAGTCAACAAGCTGAGACGCATAAACCCGATTTTGCGACAGGCGAAGGTAGCTTTTAGGCGAGGGGTACGCGGGGAGAGATGCAAAGCTTGCATTCAAGAGTACGGCGAGTGAAGGCAGCATAATCGACAAGGCCAACACATGCGATTCTTACCGCGCAAGCGCACTACGCTCTCTTACAAGTCCCTCCGTTTTCCTTGCTACGAGCATTTCTCTCCCGTTGTTTAGCAGAACCTACTAAGCAGCCAACGTGACGGTTCTAAATATAATGTAGCCATCTTCTATATTATATGAATGTTATAAACACAGTTACATCTAGTCTTACTAAGCGATTATAAATGCATATAATTACTCTTAATGTCGTAGTTTACTAAGGCTAATACTTCAGTTTGATATGGTTATTTTGTTACAATGTTTATGACTGTTTGTTATGTTTGTGTTCTGGCAGCAAGTTGCATGCAGTTGTGTCTGCACATGGCGAGCGGGAAGTTTGAATCTGTGAAAGTGTGGAAATGAATAACATGGTGAAACTAAAGGAGATAAATCTTTCGGGTTTATTCTTACAAGAGAACCTGCTTTCCAAGCTTATTGTTTGCGAGTGAGATAAATTGTGTCTGAACAAATAATAGTTCTTGTGATATTGGTCATTTAAAACAACAGATAGCAAAACATAAGAGCTCAATTGCCCATATGAATTTAGAAGTAGAATTGTGTGATGTGTGTTAGAGAAAGAAAGGAAGTAAAGGTGGAGAGGATGTAATATACTGCACACGCACTGTGACGGCGGCGCCGTGGCCGAGCGGTTAGCGCGCTCGCCTACCACCTAGGCGGCCCGGGTTCGATCCCAGGGACCCGCATGTGGTATTCGTGGTGGACGAAGCGGCGTCAGGGCGGGTTTTCTCCGGGTACTCCGGTTTCCCCCGCCATCTCATTCCACCGGTGCTCCATCTTCATTCCATGTATCATCAGTGTCACCGCCTGCGGTGCCGTAGTAGTAAAAGCGGGCGTTAAGCACTACAAACAAACAACGCACTGTAACAAGTCACGAGCCGCCACTGACCACAATGTTTATCAATAATTTGTAGGTAACTATACATCAATAATGTGTCAGTATTCCATATCAGAATTTTGGGCAATCTCTTGAGTACAGAATGATCATTTGTGCGTCAGTTAGGATGACTTAATGTACAGCAAGACACTTGGTATCGTTGTGAGAATGTACTCGCACTTGAAGTGTCTGTTTCAGGATTCAGCTTCACGGACTTCGAGGGAGGATACGCGACCAACCAGACACAGATTGGTATAGAGTTGTACTCAGGCTTGTGTCTGTTTCAGGATTCAGCTTCACAGACTTCGAGGGAGGATACGCGACCAACCAGACACAGATTGGTATAGAGTTGTACTCAGGCTTGTGTCTGTTTCAGGATTCAGCTTCACGGACTTCGAGGGAGGATACACGACCAACCAGACACAGATTGGTATAGAGTTGTACTCAGGCTTGTGTCTGTTTCAGGATTCAGCTTCACAGACTTCGAGGGAGGATACACGACCAACCAGACACAGATTGGTATAGAGTTGTACTCAGGCTTGTGTCTGTTTCAGGATTCAGCTTCACAGACTTCGAGGGAGGATACACGACCAACCAGACACAGATTGGTATAGAGTTGTACTCAGCCTTGTGTCTGTTTCAGGATTCAGCTTCACAGACTTCGAGGGAGGATACACGACCAACCAGACACAGATTGGTATAGAGTTGTACTCAGGCTTGTGTCTGTTTCAGGATTCAGCTTCACGGACTTCGAGGGAGGATACGCGACCAACCAGACACAGATTGGTATAGAGTTGTACTCAGGCTTGTGTCTGTTTCAGGATTCAGCTTCACAGACTTCGAGGGAGGATACGCGACCAACCAGACACAGATTGGTATAGAGTTGTACTCAGCCTTGTGTCTGTTTCAGGATTCAGCTTCACAGACTTCGAGGGAGGATACACGACCAACCAGACACAGATTGGTATAGAGTTGTACTCAGCCTTGTGTCTGTTTCAGGATTCAGCTTCACAGACTTCGAGGGAGGATACACGACCAACCAGACACAGATTGGTATAGAGTTGTACTCAGTCTTGTGTCTGTTTCAGGATTCAGCTTCACAGACTTCGAGGGAGGATACACGACCAACCAGACACAGATTGGTATAGAGTTGTACTCAGCCTTGTGTCTGTTTCAGGATTCAGCTTCACAGACTTCGAGGGAGGATACACGACCAACCAGACACAGATTGGTATAGAGTTGTACTCAGTCTTGTGTCTGTTTCAGGATTCAGCTTCACAGACTTCGAGGGAGGATACACGACCAACCAGACACAGATTGGTATAGAGTTGTACTCAGTCTTGTGTCTGTTTCAGGATTCAGCTTCACAGACTTCGAGGGAGGATACGCGACCAACCAGACACAGATTGGTATAGAGTTGTACTCAGGCTTGTGTCTGTTTCAGGATTCAGCTTCACGGACTTCGAGGGAGGATACGGGACCAACCAGACACAGATTGGTATAGAGCTGTACTCAGGCTTGTGTCTGTTTCAGGATTCAGCTTCACAGACTTCGAGGGAGGATACGCGACCAACCAGACACAGATTGGTATAGAGTTGTACTCAGGCTTGTGTCTGTTTCAGGATTCAGCTTCACAGACTTCGAGGGAGGATAGGCGACCAACCAGACACAGATTGGTATAGAGTTGTACTCAGGCTTGTGTCTGTTTCAGGATTCAGCTTCACGGACTTCGAGGGAGGATACGGGACCAACCAGACACAGATTGGTATAGAGTTGTACTCAGGCTTGTGTCTGTTTCAGGATTCAGCTTCACGGACTTCGAGGGAGGATACGGGACCAACCAGACACAGATTGGTATAGAGCTGTACTCAGGCTTGTGTCTGTTTCAGGATTCAGCTTCACAGACTTCGAGGGAGGATACGGGACCAACCAGACACAGATTGGTATAGAGTTGTACTCAGGCTTGTGTCTGTTTCAGGATTCAGCTTCACAGACTTCGAGGGAGGATAGGCGACCAACCAGACACAGATTGGTATAGAGTTGTACTCAGCCTTCTGTCTGTTTCAGGATTCAGTTTCACAGACTTCGAGGGAGGATACGCGACCAACCAGACACAGATTGGTATAGAGTTGTACTCAGCCTTGTGTCTGTTTCAGGATTCAGTTTCACAGACTTCGAGGGAGGATACGCGACCAACCAGACACAGATTGGTATAGAGTTGTACTCAGCCTTCTGTCTGTTTCAGGATTCAGTTTCACAGACTTCGAGGGAGGATACGCGACCAACCAGACACAGATTGGTATAGAGTTGTACTCAGTCTTGTGTCTGTTTCAGGATTCAGCTTCACAGACTTCGAGGGAGGATAGGCGACCAACCAGACACAGATTGGTATAGAGTTGTACTCAGCCTTGTGTCTGTTTCAGGATTCAGCTTCACAGACTTCGAGGGAGGATACGCGAGCAACCAGACACAGATTGGTATAGAGTTGTACTCAGCCTTCTGTCTGTTTCAGGATTCAGCTTCACAGACTTCGAGGGAGGATACGTGACCAACCAGACACAGATTGGTATAGAGCTGTACTCAGGCTTGTGTCTGTTTCAGGATTCAGCTTCACAGACTTCGAGGGAGGATACGCGACCAACCAGACACAGATTGGTATAGAGTTGTACTCAGCCTTGGACCAGTTCCTCACACTCTTTCCTGAGTTGAGGAGATTGCCTCTCTTCATTGCCGGAGAATCCTACGCAGGTACGTACCTACTACAAATTGTGCCGGCTGGGAGGGAATTCACATTTTGTATCTCACGTTTTTGTCTCTGACCATTTTCTACGGAGATATTTTAGTGTTCTCGAAAACAAGCTGGCAACACTGCAGATTGTGTGGGTGTCACTTTCCCTAGCTCAGTACATATACAAACGCAGTAACGGTGTTTCTTGAGAACACAAACAAATACCCTGCCTTGTCCTTCTGTATTTACTGCGCGAGTGTAGGCCAATCGCAAGCGTTAGCTCGCAAAACATTAAAGCGAAATTGCCAAACCTGTTTACATCCACAAACCAGTTCAATTCGCTGACCAGCCTCAACGCAACGTTGTCGACTTACTGCACGTGTGGAAATGCTGCTTGGAGTATTCCTTCACGTCTTTTAAATAAATGAGTAGGTAATTATTTCGATACCCTGTGTGTTGTATGTCCCATAATTACTACCTAAGTTACATATGTCAGAAATAAGTTACTCTACGCATCTTACAAATTACAAACTGTTACCTTCGTACATTCCTGTGGAATTACGCATCCAAGTTGGATCAAAAACCATTTGTTTTTTCGAAATCGGCTGATCAAAGAACAAAATGCCATTACACTTTTTTGTTTGAAATGCTTCTATAAAGCACATACTATAAGGAATGTAGCGACTTAACTTCTACCCTGTATATAAAGCGTATCTCTGAAACGGCGCCAGTGATTTGGTTCAAATTATGTATTCAGATAAGGTTTTGCTCTTTAAGTTTATCTATGTAGGTCTCCTACCTGAAAACGCGAATTAACACAAAAATATTTTATTCCCTCCTCTAAACATAAGTCGTACAATTATCTGTACGTTTGAAATAGAAATGTAAGGTATTAATTTCACACTGTTTTCTCTAATCACTTTTAGGTAACAAATTCACATTTTCCTCTTTTCCTATTACAAATCTTTAAGTTTTGGAACAACAAACTTTGAGATGGAGAAATTGAAGCAATTGGAATGGCCCTACAAAATCTTTACATTTTCATCAAGCAGTTATTCTTTCAGATTCCAGGGCAGCAATTATAGCAATTACTTTCAAGTTGTCACCAAAAAACCAAACAATTATAGAATGTTGGAAAATCCTTACCCATCTACCAGCACTTCAAAGACACCTAGTCTTCCAATGGATACCAGCTCACTGTGGACTGAGTGGTAATGAGAAAGCTGATTTTCTTGCAAAAAAGGGTACCAGTGGTGTACAAAAATCTATAGTTAATCTACCATTTTTAGCAGCTAAAAGATTAGTCAACTCTCAATTTAAAAAAATTATTGCTAAATATTACTATGAAAAATCAAAAAATAAAATATGGGAACTACGAAACATTCAAACAGTAATTCCTGAGTATCCTCGAAAAACAGCAGTTGCAACCTTCAGGTTGATTACAGGACATGATTGTCTGAACAGAATTGGGATATATTCTTCACCATTCTGTCCTCTATGTGATCTGCAAGAGGAAATGGATCGAGACCACCTTCAAATATGCTCAGCCACTTCTAGCATCCATCAGAGAGCAAGAGGACTAATGGCATTGTCAGAAATCCAGCATTAGTTAACAATAACTATAACAATTTATAGTTGTACCAGTTACGGGTTAAAGCGATGGAGAGTCATGAGTCAGGAAATTGCTGTACTGTGCTGATAATCTAATATCTATAAACGTGTCTCTGAAACGGCTACAGCGATTTGATTCAAATTTTGTATTCAGATAGTTTTGCTTTTTAAGCTTATCTATATAAGTCTCTTTCCTGAAAAATGCGAATTTACACAAAAAAATTGTTATTCCCTCCTCTAAAAGTAAGTCATACAATTTTCTTTACGTTTGAAATAGAAATGCTGGGTATTACATTCACACTGTTTTCGCTACTCACTTTTAGGTAACACATTCACATTTCTTTCTCTACTCACTCTTCTACAAACAGTTTTTCTGAAGGAAAAAAAAGGCGATTTTACACAAAAACATTTATTCCCTCTTTTACAAATACAATACGTAATATATTATTATTAATCCTTTCTAAAGCGATTTAGCTATGCAAAAGAACATGTAAATACTTATTTATGACGTCAAGTATTAAAAAATATCTGAAAATTACTCTTGTAAATCCTTGAATTGAAAAACAAGTTTACTCATGTAGAAGAGGCTTACAATAAAGAAAAACGTCAAATCCAGGGAGGGACCTTCAGGGAGTATGGCAACAGTAATATAAAATCATCATTGTTGGGCCCTGCAGTTTGTAGTAGGTATCCATCGTTCCTAAAATTTCATACTTCAGGTTATTAGTGTTATGTTAGTATTTCTTAATTCTACTTAATTTAAGAAAAGATACGTGTACCTCTTATTGAAATGTTTAACCTTTACTATGGAAAATAATTAACTTCAGCTGAACTACTTAATATATAAAAGGTTATTTAGAACTCCTTGAAATATTTTAAAAATTCTTAAATACTAAAGTATGGAAATGATAATAAATATAAGTAAAACAAAGAGGAACACTCCAAGTGCACCCTTACAAATGGTCAATGTGTCCACATGTATTGATGCGGTAATGCTTCTCCTGCTACACACACTCCAGTATGATAGGGCTGTAATCCTGCTCCTGAAGGGAAGATTAGCGGATAGCACACGGAGATCGTGGTGGGCACACCAATGGCGTCTTCACTTAATGTCCCCTGCGTCCAATCAATACTGGGCATTACTCATAACTGCTGCCACCTAGCGATAAATCATGGCAACTGAGCGCGGGCTTTCATTATGAACAAGCTTGGCCAATTTTTCTCTCTATTGCCACAACAATGCACCGTAACTGGTACACCTGGGTCCTAGGGACCCCATGGAAATTTGCTTTCATCTGTACCGCAATATGAGTGGGAGCACTGCTATTCTCCGAGCTTTCTGTTGACTATCGGCCCACAGCATTGTTGCAGATGTGTCTACGGTAGTTTTGTTTGGCTGGCGTTTCCCTTCTGCTATTCTCCTAACTTTCTGTTGACTATCAGCCCACAGCATTGTTGCAGGTGTGTCTACGGTAGTTTTGTTTGGCTGGCGTTTCCCTTCTGGTATTCTCCTAGCTTTCTGTTGACTATCGGCCCACAGCATTGTTGCAGATGTGTCTACGGTAGTTTTGTTTGGCTGGCGTTTCCCTTCTGCTATTCTCCTAGCTTTCTGTTGACTATCAGCCCATAGCATTGTTGCAGATGTGTCTACGGTAGTTTTGTTTTTATAAACGTGTCCCTTTGGCTGGCGTTTCCCTTCTGCTATTCTCCTAGCTTTCTGTTGACTATCGGCCCACAGCATTGTTGCAGATGTGTCTACGGTAGTTTTGTTTTTATAAACGTGTCCCTTTGGCTGGCGTTTCCCTTCTGCTATTCTCCTAGCTTTCTGTTGACTATCAGCCCATAGCATTGTTGCAGATGTGTCTACGGTAGTTTTGTTTTTATAAACGTGTCCCTTTGGCTGGCGTTTCCCTTCTGCTATTCTCCTAGCTTTCTGTTGACTATCGGCCCACAGCATTGTTGCAGGTGTGTCTACGGTAGTTTTGTTTTTATAAACGTGTCCCTTTGGCTGGCGTTTCCCTTCTGCTATTCTCCTAGCTTTCTGTTGACTATCGGCCCACAGCATTGTTGCAGATGTGTCTACGGTAGTTTTGTTTTTATAAACGTGTCCCTTTGGCTGGCGTTTCCCTTCTGCTATTCTCCGAGCTTTCTGTTGACTATCGGCCCACAGCATTGTTGCAGGTGTGTCTACCGTAGTTTTGTTTTTATAAAGGTGTCCCTTTGGCTGGCGTTTCCCTTCTGCTATTCTCCTAGCTTTCTGTTGACTATCGGCCCACAGCATTGTTGCAGATGTGTCTACGGTAGTTTTGTTTTTATAAAGGTGTCCCTTTGGCTGGCGTTTCCCTTCTGCTATTCTCCTAGCTTTCTGTTGACTATCGGCCCACAGCATTGTTGCAGATGTGTCTACGGTAGTTTTGTTTTTATAAACGTGTCCCTTTGGCTGGCGTTTCCCTTCTGCTATTCTCCTAGCTTTCTGTTGACTATCGGCCCATAGCATTGTTGCAGGTGTGTCTACGGTAGTTTTGTTTTTATAAACGTGTCCCTTTGGCTGGCGTTTCCCTTCTGCTATTCTCCTAGCTTTCTGTTGACTATCGGCCCACAGCATTGTTGCAGGTGTGTCTACGGTAGTTTTGTTTTTATAAAGGTGTCCCTTTGGCTGGCGTTTCCCTTCTGCTATTCTCCTAGCTTTCTGTTGACTATCAGCCCACAGCATTGTTGCAGGTGTGTCTACGGTAGTTTTGTTTTTATAAAGGTGTCCCTTTGGCTGGCGTTTCCCTTCTGCTATTCTCCTAGCTTTCTGTTGACTATCGGCCCACAGCATTGTTGCAGGTGTGTCTACGGCAGTTTTGTTTGGCTGGCGTTTCCCTTCTGCTATTCTCCTAGCTTTCTGTTGACTATCGGCCCACAGCATTGTTGCAGGTGTGTCTACGGTAGTTTTGTTTTTATAAAGGTGTCCCTTTGGCTGGCGTTTCCCTTCTGCTATTCTCCTAACTTTCTGTTGACTATCGGCCCACAGCATTGTTGCAGGTGTGTCTACGGTAGTTTTGTTTTTATAAAGGTGTCCCTTTGGCTGGCGTTTCCCTTCTGCTATTCTCCTAGCTTTCTGTTGACTATCGGCCCACAGCATTGTTGCAGGTGTGTCTACGGTAGTTTTGTTTTTATAAAGGTGTCCCTTTGGCTGGCGTTTCCCTTCTGCTATTCTCCTAGCTTTCTGTTGACTATCGGCCCACAGCATTGTTGCAGGTGTGTCTACGGTAGTTTTGTTTTTATAAAGGTGTCCCTTTGGCTGGCGTTTCCCTTCTGCTATTCTCCTAACTTTCTGTTGACTATCGGCCCACAGCATTGTTGCAGGTGTGTCTACGGTAGTTTTGTTTTTATAAAGGCAATCGACTCCCAAGGACCCTGGTGTCCCTTTGGTGAATTTCTTTTTCTTAACACCACTTTCATTATTTTGAATTTGTTCTACCAGAGTATACTATAGATAAATGAGTGGGGAAGAGATGACAGATACTCCAAACTACTGGATCAAAGGGGAAAAGGTGGTCAGTGTGCCCATCTATGGACAGGAAAAGATCAAGAACGTGTACAAATTGTTGAGCACCACCTTTGTGTTTGAAATGTTCGAGAGACGTGTACTCTAAGCGTTTTAGATGAGTGAGAAGACCGAATTTGACTGATAATAACAATAAACAATCTAAATATAAGATTTTGTCTCGATTTCTGCTATTATTTACCATTTTCATATGTGAGGTAGGTATATGTCATTCAGCTGAAAATAGTGTAATTGAATTCGCGACGAGTTATCCCTGCAGAAATGTTATGCTCAATTTGAACTTTCTTGGGGGTTCGCAGCTTTCAAGAGCAGCTTATGTGAGTGGACTTGTGGATGTGCACGTTTCTTTAGATTCTGTGCTCATGTACCTCATTGTCCTGTTGTTTGTGTAAGGGCTGACCGGAAGCATTGAATATAATAATAAGTCCTTACTAAATGTTTTCTATTTACATTCCACCCAATAGCTTTCCTTCTTACCAAAACAACCTCATAATTGATATGGGTCCTGAGGACCCAGGAGTACCTCATGTGTTACACATTTTAGGTGTACCAGTTAGGGGTTAAAGTTTCATGCACTTATGAATAACCCTGTATAACAAGCAAGATAACATTTCAATACTGTAATTCCTAAACCTCTCCAAATGTTTCAAACCAATAACACAACACTAAACCCTTCGAGAACTGTTTTACATTTGAAACGCGATTCTTAATATTTCAGTTCTCTATCGTATCGGGGAACTACAAATCGAGAAAGAAACATTCACACATTTTGTTGGAGAAATGTACATAACTCAACGTTTGGGCAAGTTTTACAAATAAAATTGAGAGGTATTTATTATTGAATGGCATATTTTAGTACACTTTATATGCACCACATCTTGTGGAATCTTGTTGGTTTGGTCAGGAGCACTTGGCTCTTGGATTCCCTGTTGTGTGTTTCCCCATAATGGCCACTCAGCATCTAGTGGTACTCCACAATCATTGATACATTCCATCGCCTCTGGTATTTCCTCTCCATTTCGCGAATATCTCAGCAGAACCTCCCCCCTTCCTCCTCATTGACTGACCCCACGTTCTCAGAAAATATACAGGGTGTTCAAAAGAAACTCCGACAACCCTTAGTATGTTGTGTGGGACGGCAAACTGATCGGTTGTGAAATAGAAACCCTGTCCCAAAATGTACAGTTTAGACGCTGTAGTGCATTGAAATGTTGGATGGGTGTACGTTTACATTTCGTCAATGAATTAAACATTGTTCTACATTACTAACGGGCTTCGAACTGTGTACCTGCTACGTCATTGAAGAGGCAATATCGGTGATGATGAGCCTCATGTATATGACCCAATATGTGCCGCTGTCTGACGATTTTCATCGCTCCATGGGGTCGAGCCATAACTTCCTCCGCTGACTTTACAGGAGTGCCATACACCATAGATAACAGTTGAGAGTGTCAGATCTGGAAATGAAACTGGTCCACCTCTATCAATCCATCAATTTGAATGAGACGTTGAGGTGATTCCGCACATTTGCATCAAGCTGAAGTCAGCCTTTTCAGCAGTCGTGTGTCACACTGCTGTGGAAACTACACAAGTAACGCAGTAGGATGCGCACCAAGGTCTCTATGGAGGAACTTAAGGCATAAGCAGGAATGTTATTATGCTCAGATCGTTCATCCAGTACACAGATGACTAAAGGTTTACATTAACTTTCGTATTAAGATACCAAAATGAATGTTAACAAATTGTACAACAGTTCGTTCTCGAACTTCAACGCCCTCCAGCGTCCAAACCGTGCATTTCCGGGCAGACAGGCGTTTCTATTTGAAAAATGATCAGTTTGCCATCCCGCACAACATACTAAGCATTACCTGTGTTTTTGGGACACCCCGTGTATCGAAATGTGGCAAAAGAAAATATAAATGGAAACTTATTTTACACCCCAGATCTCGATTATCCGTAGGATGTTATCCACAATTTTAACACAAACACGATATGTATTTAAGAAGAAATTAGAAACTGAAAGCTTCACTTATCTTAGTGATATTGCAAGATCATCCAGGGCTGACTAGTGTCAAGTTGTATCCAACTTATTCTCTAAGCTATCCAAACAAGTTACCATAGTTACCGACGCTCAATTTAAAAGGTCTATTTGTCGCCAACCTCTAAAAACAAAAACCTATAAATACAATCTATTGGCGGTGTTTGAAAATTCATAACTCAATTCCTGTTTTTAAAGAATATGGAATAACTTTGCTCCCTAAAATAAATTTAATATACAAAATATACTAATTTTTTCTAAAAACGATAACATTCAAAATTATTAAAAACGTGGCATTTTTCAATTTAGCTGTTTAGAGTGTGATAGGGTTTATATTGGTAAAACTAAATGTCATTTAGAAACCAGAAGATAGGGGCATTTTAGAAATATTAAATATAAACAAATTGATAAATCAGATGTGGCGGGTCATTTTTGATCATTTAATCACGAAATAAATCCAGAGATTAAATTATTAAAACAATTAAATTAATGGATCTATAGATTTAATGGTTTGGGAAAAGATATTCATTTTAAACAACAGGAGCCGCGTTTTGAATTTTCAAACACCACCAATAGATTGTAGTTATAGGTTTTTGTTTTTAGAGGTTGGCGACAAATAGACCTTTTAAATTGAGCGTCGATAACTATGGTAACTTGTTTGGATAGCTTAGAGAATAAGTTGGATACAACTTGATACTAGTCAGCTTTGGAAGAACGTCCAATATCCCTAGGATAAGTGAAGCTTTTAGTTTCTAATTTGTTCTTATTTTAGATCCTGTTTCTTCACTTTAATAGCTTCAATTTTCCTTGAATTTAGGATATTTAATGTTTCCTAGAAAATGCACAATAGCTTCTATACATGCATTCCAAGCATCTTTTTCTACGTGATTCATATTTATTTCAAATTGCCTGTCTTACCTAGACCTCTAATTCTCACAACTGCAAAAAGTCTAACTTTCGCATCCGAAAGAGGAGGATACTTTTTGGTAAGATACTTAAAACAGTCTGCATCTTTGTTAGGTGTTTAGAAGATTGTTTCCTAACAGGAAGTTTGATCTTGCGGTGTTATGATGCAATAGCTGCAGCTTATTACCTTGTTACTAAAACTTCCTGTACAGGAACATTTTGTCTCTCTCTCTCTCTCTCTCTCTCTCTCTCTCTCTCTCTCTCTTACGGCTTACTAGTTATACAAAAGTCATCTAGAACGAACAGCACTTCTGTGATTATTCCCAGAAAATTCAAGATAAACATTTCATTTGTTTATGTATTAAACATGTAGTATTTTGATCAAAATTGTTAGAGCCATTTTTTAGAAAATCAATATTTTTTGAAAATGTTCCAATTAAGCGTAGTCTGGCGTGCGTGCACTTTCTTGAAAAACCTCGTATCGCATCCTGGGAAGATGCTGAACATATATACATACACACTAACATTTTCTCAATTTGTTTTTTGTCGATTCAGGTAGTCTGAAAATGTATTTACAGTGAAATCTCGGGTGGAATGCAAAACATCCCCCGGTACAAGTGGAGGGGATTCCACACTTTGTGCACTCAGGGTAATTGTATGTCAGAGTTCTGGGAGGAAGGGATGAGATGGGAGCGCCCTATGGGCGTGTTGGAACCCGTGCGAGAAAGAAAACCAGCGTTAAGGTTCCTAACAGAAGCTGGAGATTCATCACATCGACACCAGGGTTTGCCAAGCAGCAGCCACTAGGCTCATGAGTTTCCACAGCGCTCCCCCAGCAGGTTAAGCGACTATGTTGTCATCCATCCGTCGACAATAGCAGTTACAGTTGGCGAAATCCCACAGAGCTGGAGATTCATCACCTCGACACCAGGGTTTGCCAAGCAGCAGCCACTAGGCTCATGGGTTTCCATCCATCCGTCGACAATAGCAGTTACAGTTGGCGAAATCCCACAGAGCTGGAGATTCATCACCTCGACACCAGGGTTTGCCAAGCAGCAGCCACTAGGCTTATGGGTTTCCATCCATCCGTCGACAATAGCAGTTACAGTTGGCGAAATCCCACAGAGCTGGAGATTCATCACCTTGACACCAGGGTTTACCAAGCAGCAGCCACTAGGCTCATGGGTTTCCATCCATCCGTCGACAATAGCAGTTACAGTTGGCGAAATCCCACAGAGCTGGAGATTCATCACCTTGACACCAGGGTTTACCAAGCAGCAGCCACTAGGCTCATAGGTTTCCACAGCGCTCCCCCAGCAGGTTAAGCGACTATATTGTCATCCATCCGTGGACAATAGCAGTTACAGTTGGCGAAATCCCACAGAGCTGGAGACTCATCACCGCGACACCAGGGTTTGCCAAGTAGCGGCCACCAGGCTCATAGGTTTCCATCCATCCGCCGACAATAGCAGTTACAGTTGGCGAAATCCCACAGAGCTGGAGACTCATCACCGCGACACCAGGGTTTGCCAAGTAGCGGCCACCAGGCTCATGGGTTTCCATCCATCCGTCGACAATAGCAGTTACAGTTGGCGAAATCCCACAGAGCTGGAGACTCATCACCGCGACACCAGGGTTTGCCAAGTAGCGGCCACCAGGCTCATAGGTTTCCATCCATCCGCCGACAATAGCAGTTACAGTTGGCGAAATCCCACAGAGCAGCACCAAACTCGCCCACAGTCAAAACTCCCGACCATGAAAGGCCGGATTGAAATGAGAAGTGAAGAGAAATGGAGAAAGGGAAAATTTGTGGAATGTAATTAGACTTCGCAACATTCGTCTAGAGACTCGGGGAAACTCATGAGTCTGGAAGGACGACTACAGGAATCGAATATATTAATGAAATCCTTTAGCAAATAGCCGAGTTCAGGCAAGACTAGGATTAACATTCTAGCCTCTGTTTGCCGGGCCGTGGTTTGAAACCCGGCAGAGGGTGATGCAACTTTTTCCACTGTAAAAATACTCAGCTTGACTTCCTTCGGAAGAAGAGTAAAGCCGGTGGTCCCGTGTCGTAGATTTACAGCACGTAAAAGAATGACAAGTCTGATAAAGAGGCCTCTGAGCAAAATTAAGCCTTTCTCACCCTTAATTTGGAATGGGAAACTTAGAACCATAGCAATTAAAAAACGTTCCATGAATAAAATCTGTCCCATCCATCCATCCATCCATCCATCCATCCGTCCGTCCGTCCGTCCATCCGTCCATCCGTCCATCCGTCCGTCCGTCCATCCGTCCATCCATCCATCCGTCCGTCCGTCCATCCGTCCATCCGTCCGTCCGTCCATCCGTCCATCCGTCCATCCATCCGTCCATCCGTCCATCCGTTCATCCGTCCATCCGTCCATCCGTCCATCCGTCCATCCGTCCATCCGTCCGTCCGTCCGTCCATCCGTCCATCCGTCCGTCCATCCGTCCGTCCGTCCATCCGTCCGTCCGTCCGTCCATCCATCCGTCCATCCGTTCATCCGTTCATCCGTCCATCCGTCCATCCGTCCATTCGTCCATCCGTCCATCCGTTCATCCGTTCATCCGTCCATCCGTCCATCCGTCCATCCGTCCATCCGTCCATCCGTCCGTCCATCCGTCCATCGTCCATCCGTCCGTCCATCCGTCCGTCCATCCGTCCATCCGTCCGTCCATCCGTCCATCCGTCCGTCCGTCCATCCATCCGTCCATCCGTCTGTCCGTCCGTCCATCCGTCCGTCCATCCGTCCGTCCGTCCGTCCATCCGTCCATCCGTCCATCCGTCCGTCCATCGGTCCGTCCATCCGTCCGTCCATCCGTCCATCCGTCCGTCCATCCGTCCGTCCGTCCGTCCATCCGTCCATCCGTCCATCCGTCCATCCGTCCATCCGTCCATCCGTCCGTCCGTCCGTCCATCCGTCCGTCCGTCCGTCCATCCGTCCATCCGTCCATCCGTCCGTCCATCCGTCCGTCCGTCCGTCCGTCCATCCGTCCATCCGTCCGTCCGTCCATCCGTCCGTCCATCCGTCCGTCCGTCCATCTGTCCGTCCATCCGTCCGTCCATCCGTCCATCCGTCCGTCCGTCCGTCCATCCGTCCGTCCGTCCGTCCGTCGATCCGTCCATCCGTCCGTCCGTCCACCCGTCCGTCCGTCCATCCGTCCATCCGTCCATCCGTCCATCGTCCATCCGTCCGTCCGTCCATCCGTCCACCCGTCCATCCGTCCGTCCGTCCACCCGTCCGTCCGTCCACCCGTCCGTCCGTCCACCCGTCCGTCCGTCCACCCGTCCGTCCGTCCATCCGTCCACCCGTCCGTCCGTCCATCCGTCCATCCGTCCATCGTCCATCCGTCCGTCCGTCCCTCCGTCCACCCGTCCGTCCGTCCACCCGTCCGTCCGTCCACCCGTCCGTCCGTCCACCCGTCCGTCCGTCCACCCGTCCGTCCGTCCACCCGTCCGTCCGTCCACCCGTCCGTCCGTCCATCCGTCCATCCGTCCACCCGTCCATCCGTCCGTCCGTCCACCCGTCCGTCCGTCCACCCGCCCGTCCGTCCACCCGTCCGTCCGTCCATCCGTCCACCCGTCCGTCCGTCCATCCGTCCATCCGTCCATCGTCCATCCGTCCGTCCGTCCATCCGTCCACCCGTCCATCCGTCCGTCCGTCCACCCGTCCGTCCGTCCACCCGTCCGTCCGTCCACCCGTCCGTCCGTCCATCCGTCCATCCGTCCGTCCGTCCACCCGTCCGTCCGTCCACCCGTCCGTCCGTCCACCCGTCCGTCCATCCGTCCATCCGTCCGTCCGTCCATCCGTCCATCCGTCCATCCGTCCATCCGTCCATCCGTCCGTCCGTCCATCCGTCCATCCGTCCGTCCGTCCACCCGTCCGTCCGTCCACCCGTCCGTCCATCCGTCCACCCGTCCGTCCGTCCATCCGTCCATCCGTCCGTCCGTCCATCCGTCCACCCGTCCACCCGTCCGTCCGTCCATCCGTCCATCCGTCCACCCGTCCGTCCGTCCATCCGTCCATCCGTCCGTCCGTCCATCCGTCCGTCCGTCCATCCGTCCATCCGTCCGTCCGTCCATCCGTCCATCCGTCCACCCGTCCGTCCGTCCATCCGTCCGTCCATCCGTCCACCCGTCCGTCCGTCCATCCGTCCACCCGTCCGTCCGTCCATCCGTCCATCCGTCCATCCGTCCGTCCGTCCATCCGTCCACCCGTCCGTCCGTCCATCCGTCCATCCGTCCGTCCGTCCATCCGTCCATCCGTCCGTCCGTCCATCCGTCCACCCGTCCGTCCGTCCATCCGTCCACCCGTCCGTCCGTCCATCCGTCCATCCGTCCGTCCGTCCATCCGTCCATCCGTCCGTCCGTCCATCCGTCCATCCGTCCGTCCGTCCATCCGTCCACCCGTCCGTCCATCCGTCCACCCGTCCGTCCGTCCATCCGTCCATCCGTCCGTCCGTCCATCCGTCCATCCGTCCACCCGTCCGTCCATCCGTCCATCCGTCCGTCCGTCCATCCGTCCATCCGTCCGTCCGTCCATCCGTCCACCCGTCCGTCCGTCCGTCCATCCGTCCACCCGTCCGTCCGTCCATCCGTCCATCCGTCCGTCCGTCCATCCGTCCATCCGTCCGTCCGTCCATCCGTCCACCCGTCCACCCGTCCACCCGTCCGTCCGTCCATCCGTCCATCCGTCCGTCCATCCGTCCACCCGTCCGTCCGTCCATCCGTCCACCCGTCCGTCCGTCCATCCGTCCGTCCGTCCACCCGTCCGTCCGTCCACCCGTCCGTCCGTCCACCCGTCCGTCCGTCCACCCGTCCGTCCGTCCATCCGTCCATCCGTCCGTCCGTCCATCCGTCCACCCGTCCGTCCGTCCGTCCGTCCATCCGTCCATCCGTCCGTCCGTCCATCCGTCCATCCGTCCGTCCGTCCATCCGTCCACCCGTCCGTCCGTCCGTCCATCCGTCCACCCGTCCGTCCGTCCATCCGTCCATCCGTCCGTCCGTCCATCCGTCCATCCGTCCGTCCGTCCATCCGTCCACCCGTCCACCCGTCCACCCGTCCACCCGTCCGTCCATCCGTCCATCCGTCCGTCCGTCCATCCGTCCACCCGTCCGTCCGTCCATCCGTCCACCCGTCCGTCCGTCCATCCGTCCGTCCGTCCACCCGTCCGTCCGTCCACCCGTCCGTCCGTCCACCCGTCCGTCCGTCCACCCGTCCGTCCGACCATCCGTCCATCCGTCCATCCGTCCGTCCGTCCATCCGTCCACCCGTCCATCCGTCCGTCCGTCCACCCGTCCGTCCGTCCACCCGCCCGTCCGTCCACCCGTCCGTCCGTCCATCCGTCCACCCGTCCGTCCGTCCATCCGTCCATCCGTCCGTCCGTCCATCCGTCCATCCGTCCGTCCGTCCATCCGTCCACCCGTCCGTCCGTCCATCCGTCCACCCGTCCGTCCGTCCATCCGTCCATCCGTCCGTCCGTCCATCCGTCCATCCGTCCGTCCATCCGTCCACCCGTCCACCCGTCCACCCGTCCGTCCGTCCATCCGTCCATCCGTCCGTCCGTCCATCCGTCCACCCGTCCGTCCGTCCATCCGTCCACCCGTCCGTCCGTCCATCCGTCCACCCGTCCGTCCGTCCATCCGTCCATCCGTCCGTCCGTCCATCCGTCCATCCGTCCACCCGTCCGTCCGTCCATCCGTCCATCCGTCCGTCCGTCCGTCCGTCCATCCGTCCGTCCGTCCGTCCACCCGTCCGTCCGTCCACCCGTCCATCCGTCCATCCGTCCACCCGTCCGTCCGTCCATCCGTCCATCCGTCCGTCCGTCCGTCCGTCCATCCGTCCATCCGTCCGTCCGTCCACCCGTCCGTCCGTCCGTCCACCCGTCCATCCGTCCGTCCGTCCACCCGTCCGTCCGTCCATCCGTCCACTCACCCACGCTCGCTCACGCCCTGCTATCCATTCACCCTCCCTCCCACCCTCCCACTCACCCAGCCATTCACCGACCCATTTATTTGCGTATTTATTATTTAATTTACCACTTTTTATTTTCCTTTGAGTAATAAGTGTTTTGTTTTCACAGGAAAGTACGTGCCAACTCTGGGATACACAATTCACAAGATGAATCCAACTGCAAATAAAAAGATTAATCTCCAAGGTAAGCGTGCCATCACATTCTCTCCACTCTTCTGCTTTATGGTAATCCAAGTAAACTTGTCCATGAAGCATTTCCTAATACAGGATACTGAACAGTTGAAAAGCAAGTCACTATATCCATCTATCTATTCCACGTCTGCACTATCCTAAATATTGAGAAAAACGAGAAAAAGCTTAATTGTTCGCACAATTCTTCAACTTGTTAGCTTTTGTATATTTCCAAAGATAAGCAATCAGAGGAACTGGAATGTGAAGGTTCTAAAAGAATTCAATGGAATAATTGGACATTTGGTGTTTAAAAATTAGTGTCACGCGCTAAAAATAACTTTGACAAACATTGAGTTTTGCAACGAACATTTAGTAATGTCCAGTTTGGGAACAATGTCTAGATAACTTGTTAAAAAATATTAAGAACACTGGTCGCATATTTACTGTTTTGTTGCAAAAAAATAAACTTTGGAGTAGAAAAGAGGACTATACCACCATGAGAGTGAGTGAGTGAGTGAGTGAGTGAGTGTGTCGGGTTTAAGGGCCCGTCGACAACTTGGTCATTAGGGCCCCACCACCATGAGAAAAATCTGTGTTGCACTCACATGACTTTCTCTACTCTCTAGGAATAAGAGTTTGTAAGAATGGTTAGTACAAGAGTAGAGAAAGTCATGTGAGTGCAACACATCAGATGTTTTATGTATAAAATCTGTATTAAAACCATTAATTACGGCAGTATTAATAATGTATTTATATTCTGTGTTAAATTCCTCCTTATTAAGGGATATATTTATTAACCTATAAATTAAACTATTTGAAAATTTATTACTAAGATAAGTGAAGCTTTTAGTTTCTAATTTGTTCTTATTTTAAACTTACAAGCCGTATATACAGGGTCTTGGTTCAAATCCCGGCTGTGGTATTGAATTTTTCAGTTGCAATTCTACCCCTCAGCTCATTCTGAGTTTGCATTTTTCCTGTGACGGACGCATTAGGACTTGGAAGAGAAAATGAGACGTAAGAAATAACTTAATAGAGTTTATGAGAGCCTCCCTTGTGTAATAAAATATAATAACTACTTACACATAATGTTGTGGAGAAGAACGTTGGAAACACGTCATCTTGCTGGAGGCACTCATGTTTGTATGATGTCCAAGAATTACGTATAACATAGCCTGCAGTGAAACTCAGCTTGTGGTTCTTTTGCACGTCACATGCCCCAAGAGGTAATATAGAACATATTAAGAACTAAACTTACACCAGGTTTGATAGCGCTGCCACCATAATCCCAGGATTTCTCGCAGATACGTCACTAGCCATTGAAATATAGGTACGGTTCGCATCGATCCGCTCATCTCAGAGAAGTTAGTGCAAAAGGCAGTCCAAATTTAACTGCGTTATTACTCCATGATCATGTCAGAGAGGAAATTAACTCGCCGTTGTGAGGCAATGTTCCAACTGCTACAATTACCATAAATAATGCCACTAGCAATTGTGAATTTATCTAGGGGATTTGACTACAAGGAGTTGCATTTATTAAGACTATTTCACGAATTAAAGGATGATATTTGCTATGAAATGTTATTTAAATGTTGTGTTGTAATTACTAACCTGTTAAAAACCATACATACATCAGCGTTCATTGGCACGGCCTACAACATTATCATATTGATGCTCAAATGTTGTAACAGCAGTACGTATTTGCTATTCATTTATAGTTTCGTTCAACACAAAATTTGCCAAACTGATTCCAAACATATTTCCTGTTGTGTTCCGTGTTCTGAAGTTTCCCTCTGCATCCTTTCTATCGCTCTTTTGTCCTTATTTAGCCGATTCCCTGTGCTATAGACAAGTCAGCAGACATTTCTACACCATTCTTTCACTCATTTGTCTACCTAGTTTCTGTTTAGCCTATTCCCTATGCTTTAGACATGTCAGCAGGCATTTCTACACCATTATTTCACTCAATTGTCTATCTAGTTTCTGTTTAGCCGATTCCCTGTGCTTTAGACATGTCAGCAGACATTTCTACACCATTCTTTCACTCATTTGTCTACCTAGTTTCTGTTTAGCCTATTCCCTGTGCTTTAGACATGTCAGCAGGCATTTCTACACCATTATTTCACTCATTTGTCTACCTAGTTTCTGTTTAGCCTATTCCCTGTGCTTTAGACATGTCAGCAGACATTTCTACACCATTCTTTCACTCATTTGTCTACCTAGTTTCTGTTTAGCCTATTCCCTGTGCTTTAGACATGTCAGCAGGCATTTCTACACCATTATTTCACTCATTTGTCTACCTAGTTTCTGTTTAGCCTATTCCCTGTGCTTTAGACATGTCAGCAGGCATTTCTACACCATTATTTCACTCATTTGTCTACCTAGTTTCTGTTTAGCCTATTCCCTGTGCTTTAGACAAGTCAGCAGACAATTCTACACCATTCTTTCACTCACTCAATTGTCTATCTAGTTTCTGTTTAGCCTATTCCCTGTGCTTTAGACATGTCAGCAGACATTTCTACACCATTCTTTCACTCACTCAATTATCTATCTAGTTTCTGTTTAGCCGATTCCCTGTGCTTTAGACAAGTCAGCAGGCATTTCTACACCATTATTTCACTCAATTGTCTATCTAGTTTCTGTTTAGCCTATTCCCTGCGCTTTAGACAAGTCAGCAGGCATTTCTACAGCATTATTTCACTCAATTGTCTATCTAGTTTCTGTTTAGCCTATTCCCTGTGCTTTAGACATGTCAGTAGGCATTTCTACACCATTCTTTCACTCACTCAATTGTCTATCTAGTTTCTGTTTAGACGATTCCCTGTGCTTTAGACAAGTCAGCAGGCATTTCTACACCATTATTTCACTCAATTGTATATCTAGTTTCTGTTTAGCCTATTCCCTGTGCTTTAGACAAGTCAGCAGGCATTTCTACACCATTATTTCACTCAATTGTCTATCTAGTTTCTGTTTAGCCTATTCCCTGTGCTTTAGACATGTCAGTAGGCATTTCTACACCATTATTTCACTCAATTGTCTATCTAGTTTCTGTTTAGCTGATTCCCTGTGCTTTAGACAAGTCACCAGGCATTTCTACACCATTATTTCACTCAATTGTCTATCTAGTTTCTGTTTAGCCTATTCCCTGTGCTTTAGACATGTCAGCAGGCATTTCTACACCATTCTTTCACTCACTCAATTGTCTATCTAGTTTCTGTTTAGCCGATTCCCTGTGCTTTAGACAAGTCAGCAGACATTTCTACACCATTATTTCACTCAATTGTCTATCTAGTTTATGTTTAGCCTATTCCCTGTGCTTTAGACAAGTCAGCAGGCATTTCTACACCATTATTTCACTCAATTGTCTATCTAGTTTCTGTTTAGCCTATTCCCTGTGCTTTAGACATGTCAGTAGGCATTTCTACACCATTATTTCACTCAATTGTCTATCTAGTTTCTGTTTAGCCGATTCCCTGTGCTTTAGACAAGTCAGCAGGCATTTCTACACCATTATTTCACTCAATTGTCTATCTAGTTTATGTTTAGCCTATTCCCTGTGCTTTAGACAAGTCAGCAGGCATTTCTACACCATTATTTCACTCAATTGTCTATCTAGTTTCTGTTTAGCCTATTCCCTGTGCTTTAGACATGTCAGTAGGCATTTCTACACCATTATTTCACTCAATTGTCTATCTAGTTTCTGTTTAGCCGATTCCCTGTGCTTTAGACAAGTCAGCAGGCATTTCTACACCATTATTTCACTCAATTGTCTATCTAGTTTCTGTTTAGCCTATTCCCTGTGCTTTAGACATGTCAGCAGGCATTTCTACACCATTCTTTCACTCACTCAATTGTCTATCTAGTTTCTGTTTAGCCGATTCCCTGTGCTTTAGACAAGGCAGATGGTCTAAACAGTGATGTGTTTGCACAGGCCTGGGTATATATCCGGGTGGTCTAAACAGTGATGTGTTTGCGCAGGTCTGGGGATATATCCGGGTGGTCTAAACAGTGTTGTGTTTGCGCAGGCCTGGGGATATTTCCGGGTAGTCTAAACAGTGATGTGTTTACACAGGCCTGGGGATATATCCGGGTGGTCTAAACAGTGTTGTGTTTGCGCAGGCCTGGGGATATATCCGGGTGGTCTAAACAGTGATGTGTTTGCACAGGCCTGGGGATATATCCGGGTAGTCTAAGCAGTGATGTGTTTACACAGGCCTGGGGATATATCCGGGTGGTCTAAACATTGATGTGTTTGCGCAGGCCTGGGGATATATCCGGGTGGTCTAAACATTGATGTGTTTGCGCAGGCCTGGGGATATATCCGGGTGGTCTAAACATTGATGTGTTTGCGCAGGCCTGGGGATATATCCGGATGGTCTAAACATTGATGTGTTTGCGCAGGCCTGGGGATATATCCGGGTGGTCTAAACATTGATGTGTTTGCGCAGGCCTGGGGATATATCCGGGTGGTCTAAACATTGATGTGTTTGCGCAGGCCTGGGGATATATCCGGGTGGTCTAAACATTGATGTGTTTGCGCAGGCCTGGGGATATATCCGGATGGTCTAAACATTGATGTGTTTGCGCAGGCCTGGGGATATATCCGGCTGGTCTAAACAGTGATGTGTTTGCACAGCCCTGGGGATATATCCGGCTGGTCTAAACAGTGATGTGTTTGCGCAGGTCTGGGGATATATCCGGGTGGTCTAAACAGTGATGTGTTTGCGCAGGTCTGGGGATATATCCGGGTGGTCTAAACAGTGATGTGTTTGCGCAGGTCTGGGGATATATCCGGGTGGGCTAAACAGTGATGTGTTTGCGTAGGCCTGGGGATATATCCGGGTGGTCTAAACAGTGATGTGTTTGCGTAGGCCTGGGGATATATCCGGATGGTCTAAACAGTGATGTGTTTGCGCAGGTCTGGGGATATATCCGGGTGGTCTAAACAGTGATGTGTTTGCGTAGGCCTGGGGATATATCCGGGTGGTCTAAACAGTGATGTTATTTCCATTTATGTGTTTGCGTAGGCCTGGGGATATATCCGGGTGGTCTAAACATTGATGTTATTTCCATTTATGTGTTTGCGCAGGCCTGGGGATATATCCGGGTGGTCTAAACAGTGATGATATTTCCATTGATGTGTTTGCGCAGGCCCGGGGATATATCCGGATGGTCTAAACAGTGATGTTATTTCCATTTATGTGTTTGCGCAGGCCCGGGGATATATCCGGGTGGTCTAAACAGTGATGATATTTCCATTGATGTGTTTGCGCAGGCCCGGGGATATATCCGGATGGTCTAAACAGTGATGTTATTTCCATTTATGTGTTTGCGCAGGCCCGGGGATATATCCGGATGGTCTAAACAGTGATGATATTTCCATTGATGTGTTTGCGCAGGCCCGGGGATATATCCGGATGGTCTAAACAGTGATGTTATTTCCATTGATGTGTTTGCGCAGGCCCGGGGATATATCCGGGTGGTCTAAACAGTGATGTTATTTCCATTGATGTGTTTGCGCAGGCCCGGGGATATATTCGGGTGGTGTAAACAGTGATGTGTTTGCGCAGGTCTGGGGATATATCCGGGTGGTCTAAACAGTGATGTTATTTCCATTGATGTGTTTGCGCAGGCCCGGGGATATATCCGGATGGTCTAAACAGTGATGTTATTTCCATTGGTGTGTTTGCGCAGGTCTGGGATATATCCGGGTGGTCTAAACATTGATGTGTTTGCGCAGGTCTGGGATATATCCGGATGGTCTAAACATTGATGTGTTTGCGCAGGTCTGGGGTATATCCGGGTGGTCTAAACATTGATGTGTTTGCACAGCCCTGGGGATATATCCGGGTGGTCTAAACAGTGATGTGTTTGCGCAGGCCTGGGGATATATCCGGATGGTCTAAACATTGATGTGTTTGCGCAGGCCTGGGGATATATCCGGGTGGTCTAAACAGTGATGTGTTTGCGCAGGCCTGGGGATATATCCGGATGGTCTAAACATTGATGTGTTTGCGCAGGTCTGGGATATATCCGGATGGTCTAAACATTGATGTGTTTGCACAGCCCTGGGGATATATCCGGATGGTCTAAACATTGATGTGTTTGCACAGCCCTGGGGATATATCCGGGTGGTCTAAACATTGATGTGTTTGCACAGGTCTGGGGTATATCCGGGTGGTCTAAACATTGATGTGTTTGCGCAGGTCTGGGGATATATCCGGGTGGTCTAAACAGTGATGTGTTTGCACAGCCCTGGGGATATATCCGGGTGGTCTAAACATTGATGTGTTTGCGCAGGTCTGGGGATATATCCGGGTGGTCTAAACAGTGATGTGTTTGCACAGCCCTGGGGATATATCCGGGTGGTCTAAACATTGATGTGTTTGCGCAGGTCTGGGATATATCCGGGTGGTCTAAACATTGATGTGTTTGCGCAGGTCTGGGATATATCCGGGTGGTCTAAACATTGATGTGTTTGCGCAGATCTGGGGATATATCCGGGTGGTCTAAACAGTGATGTGTTTGCACAGCCCTGGGGATATATCCGGGTGGTCTAAACATTGATGTGTTTGCGCAGGTCTGGGATATATCCGGGTGGTCTAAACATTGATGTGTTTGCGCAGGTCTGGGGTATATCCGGGTGGTCTAAACATTGATGTGTTTGCGCAGGTCTGGGGTATATCCGGATGGTCTAAACATTGATGTGTTTGCGCAGGTCTGGGGTATATCCGGGTGGTCTAAACATTGATGTGTTTGCGCAGGTCTGGGGTATATCCGGATGGTCTAAACATTGATGTGTTTGCGCAGGTCTGGGATATATCCGGGTGCTCTAAACATTGATGTGTTTGCGCAGGTCTGGGGTATATCCGGGTGGTCTAAACATTGATGTGTTTGCGCAGGTCTGGGGTATATCCGGGTGGTCTAAACATTGATGTGTTTGCGCAGGTCTGGGGTATATCCGGATGGTCTAAACATTGATGTGTTTGCGCAGGTCTGGGGTATATCCGGGTGGTCTAAACATTGATGTGTTTGCGCAGGTCTGGGATATATCCGGGTGGTCTAAACATTGATGTGTTTGCGCAGGTCTGGGGTATATCCGGATGGTCTAAACATTGATGTGTTTGCGCAGGTCTGGGGTATATCCGGGTGGTCTAAACATTGATGTGTTTGCGCAGGTCTGGGGTATATCCGGGTGGTCTAAACAGTGATGTGTTTGCGCAGGTCTGGGGTATATCCGGGTGGTCTAAACATTGATGTGTTTGCACAGGTCTGGGGTATATCCGGGTGGTCTAAACATTGATGTGTTTGCGCAGGTCTGGGGTATATCCGGGTGGTCTAAACATTGATGTGTTTGCGCAGGTCTGGGGTATATCCGGGTGGTCTAAACATTGATGTGTTTGCACAGGTCTGGGGTATATCCGGGTGGTCTAAACATTGATGTGTTTGCACAGGTCTGGGGTATATCCGGGTGGTCTAAACATTGATGTGTTTGCACAGGTCTGGGGTATATCCGGGTGGTCTAAACATTGATGTGTTTGCGCAGGTCTGGGGTATATCCGGGTGGTCTAAACATTGATGTGTTTGCACAGGTCTGGGGTATATCCGGGTGGTCTAAACATTGATGTGTTTGCACAGGTCTGGGATATATCCGGGTGGTCTAAACATTGATGTGTTTGCGCAGGTCTGGGGTATATCCGGGTGGTCTAAACATTGATGTGTTTGCGCAGGTCTGGGGTATATCCGGGTGGTCTAAACATTGATGTGTTTGCGCAGGTCTGGGGTATATCCGGATGGTCTAAACAGTGATGTGTTTGCACAGGTCTGGGGTATATCCGGGTGGTCTAAACATTGATGTGTTTGCACAGGTCTGGGGTATATCCGGGTGGTCTAAACATTGATGTGTTTGCGCAGGTCTGGGGTATATCCGGGTGGTCTAAACATTGATGTGTTTGCGCAGGTCTGGGGTATATCCGGGTGGTCTAAACAGTGATGTGTTTGCGCAGCCCTGGGGATATATCCGGGTGGTCTAAACATTGATGTGTTTGCGCAGGTCTGGGGTATATCCGGGTGGTCTAAACATTGATGTGTTTGCACAGGTCTGGGGATATATCCGGGTGGTCTAAACAGTGATGTGTTTGCACAGGTCTGGGGATATATCCGGCTGGTCTAAACAGTGATGTGTTTGCACAGGTCTGGGGATATATCCGGGTGGTCTAAACATTGATGTGTTTGCGCAGGTCTGGGGATATATCCGGGTGGTCTAAACAGTGATGTGTTTGCACAGGTCTGGGGATATATCCGGGTGGTCTAAACAGTGATGTGTTTGCACAGGTCTGGGGATATATCCGGGTGGTCTAAACAGTGATGTGTTTGCGCAGGCCTGGGGATATATCCGGGTGGTCTAAACAGTGATGTGTTTGCGCAGGCCTGGGGATATATCCGGGTGGTCTAAACAGTGATGTGTTTGCGCAGGTCTGGGGATATATTCGGCTGGTGTAAACAGTGATGTGTTTGCGCAGGTCTGGGGATATATCCGGGTGGTCTAAACAGTGATGTGTTTGCGCATGTCTGGGATATATCCGGGTGGTCTAAACAGTGATGTGTTTGCGCAGGTCTGGCTGTGGGCAACGGTTGGACGGATCCTATAAACATGATGGACATCAGCTCCTTCCTCTACCAGCTGGGCTTCATTGACGACAACATGAGGAATGTGATGAGGACATACGAGGAGGACGCTGTCAGGTCCATAGAGTACGGCGAGTACATCGAGGCAAACAGGGTACGTATTGTCAAACCTCGAGCTTACTCTACAACGCACAGAAAGCAAATTTAGTAAAATGCAAGGCTATCAGAATGATTCGCCAAGGTCTTTATAGCTTCCGCTTCTTTACCTCTCTTCACCCCTCTCCAATGACAGCACTATTCATATTACTGGCTGAACATATAACCAATGACATGAAAAGGAAGTATTGATTTTCGTTGATGGCTTACTAAATCGTTACTCATTAAGCTAAGACTGTTGCTATGGCAAGCTGCTAGCATAGTTGGACAAACTTCAATAACTGTTCAAATTCACACAAATAGAAATTTTAATATCACCCAAGAAATGTGGTTTATTGTATAAGTATTAGAAACACCCCTTTCATTTGAATACAGAAATTTTATTATAATATAATGTAACACATAAACATATTTAAAGTTATTTCGATATGAATTTTAATTCCAGTATAAATATAGGAAGAACTTGTTAAAGAATTAAACGTTTTTAGGTAACTTGGGGATTTTTTGCTGTGGCAATACTTGCTCTAGTTACTGCATATAGCAGAGAGAATATGTTGCAGCAGCAAACAGCTGTTTTAATGCAGAGCAGTTAAACACCAACGTGCAACTGATAAATCTTGCTAAGTAAACTAGATATAATAATTACTGATATTGTATGCTTTGGAAAACTATACATTTCCTACCGGAATATTCACTAAAAATATCTTCGTATTAATATCTCTTACCATAATTCTGTAAGGCATATAACCAATTATCGCTTTCTCTACAACTTATACAAATTATACTCAAATTGTCTAGTCAAATATTTTATGGCAAGATATCAGTGTACGTAGATATTTAAACGTTCCCCTGTGCCTCACCCCCCCCCCTCACCTCTAAAACAAATTCGTGAGTTAATAGTTAACCAATAAACGGAAATTAGTAAATGTTACAGAAGCCATAAATGAGATATTAACCGTCAGATCCAGTTAAATATTTTGTGCTTAAGAACTTCCAGTCGACTCGCCTCCGCCATCCTGCGGGCTTACACATCCCCTGGACTCGGAGATATTCCCCGATTCACAGGACGAGCATTTACAGAGAACATACAACGTCGAAACTCCCGCCGACACTTAGAACACTGAAAAAATCAACCAGGATGAAAGATGAAGTGAAATGTAAGAACAGGAAATTCAGGGAATGTAATCATACTTGCTCTAGCGACAGGCGGAATGTTCCGAAAAAAAGCCATGGATGAGGAGAGGTTGTCCACGTGAATCGCTGAGTATGCAATGACATTAGGATTGTCGTTGAAAGTCCTTATCTTTTCATCAAGTTATCAGGGCTGAATTTTCCATTGAAATAAACACCGGGTTACGTACGTAACTACGTTAGAAACTGATACTGTTACACAGTTATATTTTTCATAAGGCGAAGGAAGGAATGAATGGCCTTCTTGTTCCGTCCTTGCTCTAGTGGCCTGTTCGTGTGTGTTACAAATTACTTTCATGAACCACGTCAAATAAAATGTTGAGCAGATAAAGAACCAGCCATTTTCTGTATCAGAAATCTTGCAACCTGTTTTGCTCACTTATCAGCGGAATAATCGCTACTTTTCTGATATTTATTTCTATCATTTACTTCTTGTTTCGTAACGTGCTCTATTTACATGTACCTAGGTACGTGAACACGAAACCTAACGTGCTATTAGTTATCACTCTGTTTATTGTAAGTGGAGAAGTATCATATTCCATACAACAATTTGATACCGAAACTTTACCTAAACTACACGTATTCATAATACCTAATTTCAAAAAAAATTATCGGGTGTATTTCTATCTGCGAACAGCGTAACTTAAAAATAAAAAGTCGGTTAAGATGCGACACAATTTAGAAGAAAATTCCCTCATACCAAAATACGCTTTACATGGAAGATGTTTTGAAAACATTTGATTTTTTCAAAAATAGCCGTGACGATTTTGATTAAAATGTCACATGTTTAAGATACCTGTATGATATATACATATAAAGTGTGTGTGTAGAATTTCCTGTGAATGTCCTCTGAATTCCTCTTCATTTTGAATGACTTTTGTATAACTGTTAAAGTACAAGAGATGCAGAAAATATCACTGTACAAAAAATGTGAAGTGTTGTACTCACATGACTTTCTCTACTCTTGTACTAACCGTTCTTACAAACTCTTATTCCTATATCTTCTTCGTGTTAGTTGAGATAAACATTTGTACAAATTATGTTATTGCTTATTTCCTTGTAGGTACAAGGGGAATATTAGAATACAGTAGGCTTTGTGCGATAGTCAAATGTTTTAAAACTTTGAGATCTCGTGCTCTTTGCACACTTAACATATAAAAAAATGAACAACGATGTTCCATTTCACGAAAGTTTTAAGTTTTCCGAAACTGACACAAATAATAAGAAATATCTCCGAAATGGTTCACTGTACGAAAAAAAAATTATTTAGACATAAATTATGTGTTTTAGCGAGACGTACATTTTTTGTACAGTAAGATTGTGTCTATCTCTTACGGGTTACGAGTTATCCAAAAGTCATCGAGAGTAAACAGAACTACATGGGCTATGGCCAGAAAATTCAAAATATACATTTGATTTGTCTACAAATATCTTAAATATACGACATTCTAATCAAAATCGCTTGATTCATTTTCAAGAAAATCAAAACTTTCAAAAAATGTTCCATGTAAAGGGTAGTTTAAGGTGGGGCTATTTTCTTCAAACTCTTCGTGTCGCATTCTTGAAGGACATTAAACTTAAATACCAACTTTGGTTTTTAACCGAGTTTTTGAGTTATGCTGTCCACAGACTGACGGACACACACACAGATCTTTTTCTAAAAATGCTTTTCTTTTTGGATTCAGGGAGTCTCGAAACATACACTTCCGGTGAAATCTCGATATCGAATTTTTGGATGGAATACAATACTTCCTTCCACTTACCAGTAGAGATGTGTTACACTCACATAACTTTCTCTACTCATGTACTATTCCTACAAACACTTATTCCTATATATTCTCATGATAAACATTTGCAGAAATTATTGCTAGTATTCTTGTAGGTACAAGGGGAATATGAGAGAAAATCCAGTAGTTGCATAGCTATTCTATTTTCGGTTTGCCATAAAGACACGCCTGCTAATAAATCTGTAGATGACACTTTTAAATACAAATGATAAAGCATAAAAAATCGTATAATGCAAATATATTTGATAGGTAAAATGTGATAATGTACAAAACTATTATAAAATTTGAAAATTGGACAGCTAGCCATTGTAGAATTAGTTGTTTATTTAACTTGGTGTAGTATACAGATGGTTGGGTAAAATGTACTAGACTCACGGATAGTTTATCTTCTAAACCACTTAATTGCAATTCAGAACGTCGGAACAAATTTAGTTATCACTGCTCACGAGACAGGAACGTTACGGCGCGAATCACTGTTACGTGGTAATGATAGTCCTAAGTATTTTCACTAGTCTACTTCTTGCCCGCTTTGCAACCGTCCCCCACTTCGAGCATCTGTCCATAAGTGTCTTACGTTTAACAAGTCTCTCAATATTTGGTGAAGACACACAAGTGTAGCATATTGATATACCTACACACTTCTAATATACGTACCTACTTCAATTGGTTGGTATGTGCACTCCAAAACTTGCACAGTCTAGGAAACGTGTCAGAAGGCGAAGACTGAAATAAATGCCGACCTTGATTTGTGGAATATTTGCAGGCCCTAGTATTTTGGAGACTAATTATTTATATTTCTAACTCCAATTCGTTGTGAAACATGAAACGTTACGATACATTACAAACTGCCATGGAATCGCCAGCTTGTGTCTATCACTGGATACTGACTGTCTGGTTGTGTTTCTACACGCCACAAGCAAGACCTGATTCACCCTTCGACTGAAAGAGGCGGTGGGGTTGTAGCCGCTAATTACGGAAGCCCCTCCAAACAGACGGGTTGAACATCGCTGGTTCAGAATATGGATTTCTGAAGTAAATGTAATGTTGGATTGATTCCACTTGACGCAGTAGCCTGGTGTGATGTCTGTTTCAGAACAACTCGATGGTACTGCAGTTCTTCATTGCACACACCAACTACCCGAACCTGTACAACTTGCTCAACGAGGAGCCTATCTCGATAGTGACGTGTGATGTGATGTGTCTGTTTCAGAACAACTCGATGGTACTGCAGTTCTTCATTGCACACACCAACTACCCGAACCTGTACAACTTGCTCAACGAGGAGCCTATCTCGATAGTGACGTGTGATGTGATGTCTGTTTCAGAACAACTCGATGGTACTGCAGTTCTTCATTGCACACACCAACTACCCGAACCTGTACAACTTGCTCAACGAGGAGCCTATCTCGATAGTGACGTGTGATGTGATGTGTCTGTTTCAGAACAACTCGATGGTACTGCAGTTCTTCATTGCCCACACCAACTACCCGAACCTGTACAACTTGCTCAACGAGGAGCCTATCTCGATAGTGACGTGTGATGTGATGTCTGTTTCAGAACAACTCGATGGTACTGCAGTTCTTCATTGCACACACCAACTACCCGAACCTGTACAACTTGCTCAACGAGGAGCCTATCTCGATAGTGACGTGTGATGTGATGTCTGTTTCAGAACAACTCGATGGTACTGCAGTTCTTCATTGCCCACACCAACTACCCGAACCTGTACAACTTCCTCAACGAGGAGCCTATCTCGATAGTGACGTGTGATGTGATGTCTGTTTCAGAACAACTCGATGGTACTGCAGTTCTTCATTGCCCACACCAACTACCCGAACCTGTACAACTTCCTCAACGAGGAGCCTATCTTGATAGTGACGTGTGATGTGATGTCTGTTTCAGAACAACTCGATGGTACTGCAGTTCTTCATTGCACACACCAAATACCCGAACCTGTACAACTTGCTCAACGAGGAGCCTATCTCGATAGTGACGTGTGATGTGATGTCTGTTTCAGAACAACTCGATGGTACTGCAGTTCTTCATTGCCCACACCAACTACCCGAACCTGTACAACTTGCTCAACGAGGAGCCTATCTCGATAGTGACGTGTGATGTGATGTCTGTTTCAGAACAACTCGATGGTACTGCAGTTCTTCATTGCCCACACCAACTACCCGAACCTGTACAACTTCCTCAACGAGGAGCCTATGGACGACGAGGGCTCGTACTCGACGTTTGTCCAGAGGAATGACGTGAGGAGAGCTCTGCACGTGGGGGATGCCGAGTTCAACAACGGCGACTCGGTGTACCGCAAACTGATGCCTGACATCATGCAGTCGGTGCGTCCTTGGCTGGAGGAGCTGCTGGACAACTACCGCGTCCTCTACTACAGTGGGCAACTGGACATCATCGTGGCCTACCCCCTGTCAGTCAGCATGTACCAGAAGCTGCAGTTCGGGGCAGCCGAGGAGTACCGCAAGGCTAAACGTCTGCCCTGGTACGTCGGCGACGACCTGGCGGGCTTCATCAAGACCGGTGGAAACTTCACAGAGGTTCTCGTGCGAAATGCGGGCCACATGGTGCCCACCGATCAGCCAAAATGGAGTCTTGATCTTATTACAAGATTTACAAGAGATAACTTTGTTTTCCCTTACTCTAGAATGATTGACGAGTTGCAATAAAATAGTTTAATGTACAGTTACCTACATGTAAAAAGCAAGCTTGCCGATGTATCGCACAGCAGGTATTAAAACGTTGTACAGTTCCTAACCACTACTTCCAAGCATCGCCTCTCCCTTGCATTAGAATAGACTAGACTAGCTTGAGTTAGTTATGTTAGAGTAGATTAGGTTATAGTCGCCGCAGCTTATTGAGATAGGTACCCCAAAAAACAACCTTGACATTTTCCCCCCATTATGGTGCAGTCTGGTTATATTTGGTGATATTCCATCCGTTAGGTTACATCACTGCCGCCAACTGTTGGTAACATATAACCATGGTAAAGCTGGTGTTATTGGGTCTGTTATGTTGCCAGATTATGAACGCGCTGCAGACGCCAACCTATCGATTTCCAAACAAGATTGTGTTTAGACGCCGTATAGATTAATTAATCAATCTGTGGACGTACTGCTCGTGTTTGCGTGATTTTGTGTTGAATTCTTTTAGAGCAGGATATCCAGTTATAGTTACTGTTGTTATTTTTGTGTTCGCTACACAATAGTGCATCAAATATATATGACGATATTTAGCGCTCGGAAGTGACTTTATCCAAAAGTGTTATTGCAGAACAAGATTTGCCGAAGATGAGTAGGTTCATCATGTGTTGTGTGGTAACCATGTTCAAGCATTATTATCGTTTGAAAGTATGTTACTTTAACTCTGTGATATTTGAGGTTAGAAATGCCTTTATTATGTACGTTGGTAGGACTGCTTTTTGGGATACTCTCGTCAGCTGTTTAGTGTAATGTCGGCCATTTTGAATTCCTGGGGACTGTCGATAAATTGCGCCGACTATAGATTAGATTAAATTACGTTAGGTTAGTTTAGGTGCAATTAGATTACGTTGGGTTAGTTGAGTTGGGTCGGATTGGATTGAATTAAATTGGATTATGTTAGCTTAGATTAGTTTTAACTAGGCTAGAATAATTTAGGTTAGGTTAGATTGGATTACATTGGGTTGGATTAGACTGGTTTATGTTAGGTTAGTTTGTTAAGATTAGATTAGGTTAAATTAGTTTGGATGAACTAGGTTGGGCTAGATTGGATTACGTTTGGTCAGTATGAGTTGGGATGGATTAGATTGAATTAGAGTGGACAAGTTAGCTTAGGTTAGTTTATGTTAGATTACTTTGGATTACATTAGGCTAGGTTAGATTAGATCGGATTTGATTACGGTAGGTAGGTGCAATGTTTACTGAAAGATGTGCAGTTGTTTCCCAATCAGCAGGTTGTAGCTACTGTTTCCTTACTTGCGTTATTCGAATGTTCGTCCTTGCCATGCCAAGTGTGCTCGTGTTGCATCTGTCTTCGGTCCAGCTGCACCACAGCACGGGGTTGGTCATATTGTCTTTTGGACATACATACCTACGCTAATATCCCATTGTTGAATAACGCGTTCTTTGCCATGTTTTCACTGCTGTTGTTGCATTTACATATATGTACATACCTCCTTTAACATGCAAATAGAACAAAAATACCTGACATTTCATTCTCAAATGACTTTTGAGAGTTAGTACTCTTGTACTAACTATTTACTTCTATATCTTCTTCATGTTAATAGAGATGGACATTTGTACAAATTATGTTAGTACTAATTTTCTTGTAGGCACAAGGGGAATACAGTAGACTTTAAGTGATAGTCAAATGTTTAAACAGCTGGTCACTGTATAATGGGTTTGGAACCGAGCGGGTAACGTCTATAGTCCTCATTATGGAGGTCGCGGGTTCGATCCCTGGTCACCGGGCGAATGCTGGGAAGTATTTCCATATCCTCCGAATTTCCTGTCTCTTCACTTTGTTAGATTAATCATTTCATTTCACCCTTCTTCCCGTTAGGTTTCTTCTAGGGTTGAAAGCATCGGCAAGAGTCGCAACAATAGCTCAGCAATGCGAACGAATGTGCTCTGGAACTCTCGTCCACCGGATTGTAAGGCGACTCACTGGTCCCCCCCCCCCCCATGGGATGCTACAAGCCTGAGGGGGGAGGGGAGCCAGTTTCCTAGTCCCGCACCCCCCCCCCCCAATGAGTACGAACCCGAAGGGTGGGACAGCCAGCTTACGCAGGGGTGCTTCTAACTAGGAAAATGTAGAGATGTTGCCCTCTGCTCTGTCACGGCAAGGTTCCGGCCTCCCTTGGGGTCCATTCGCCTCATCCGTCCTCCCGACAGGGACATAGACACAAAAGATCACCTTTCGGTCGAGTTGCTGAGTGTCTCTCCACAAGAAGTCATCGAGTCATAGTCAACGGCTTTGAAATTCCAAGTTCTTTGCCTGTCCAGGAGAAAGTAAAACCCTATCTGTCTCTGTATTAAGTATTTGACAATTCAAACGCATAGTAAGCAATATCCCAGAAGTCGTTAGCGCCATAAAAACAGCATTTGAGATAAATTGTATAATTTAACGAGACCTGTAATAATAAAATTTGTGCATTAAGTTTTTGTCTACCTCTTTCAGCTTACAAATTATAAAGAACTCAGAATGAAGACGACTTCACTGGCTATTCTTAAAACATTCTAGATGCAGGTACATTTCATTTGTGACGGAAATATCTGGGATTTTAATTTTAATCGTTAGAGATATTTCTGAGAAATCCAATAACAGTTCTACCATGTAGATGGTAGGATAGGCTGGGAAGAGTTGTTTGTAAACCTTCGTACGACATTCTTGGAAGCTGTTCAACTTTAAACACAAAGGTTTGTATCTAACATATTTGATATATGTATCTAGTTACGCTCTTTACAGGCACAGAAATGTAAATATGTTGTATTCCTTCGCATCTTGTAATGATGCGACACGAAAGCTATGTTATTTATGTGTAGTAGTATCACGAGACAGTTTCATACGACGACTGCTCCACTCATTCCTGACTTGCCTGAAATCAACCAATCATATGTAGGTACATACGTATAACAATTTCTAATTTTCAACCAACGAAGCCTTCATTCGGGAACAATTTTTGAAATTTTATTATCACCTCCTTTGCTTTTATGTTATGATCAAGTTAGAGAATCTAGCTGCACTGTGCTACAGGTGCGCAACAGCTGACGTAACAGAGCCGCTATTCAAATGTCAAATATGGCTGGCACTCGCTTCGGAGCTGAAATAGAAGAAGTAATTCGAAGAGGGAAACTTCAGAACACAGAATATAACAGGAATTATGTTTTCAATCAGTTTGACAAATTTTGTATTGAACGAAATTATAAATGAACACCAGATACTCCAATTTCTGACATTACCAACAACTTAAGTTTGGAGCATTAATATGATAGATGTTTCTATTAAGAGGTCAATAATTACAATACAATATTGAAGTAACATTTCATAACACACTTTAATTCATAAAACAGTCTTAATAAACGCAACTCGTGATAGTCAAATTGACAGTCACTCGTGGCATTATTTATGATAATTCTGCGAGCATGATAAACATTACCCCAAATATGAAAACTTCGTGTGATATTTGTTTAGAGTATTCTATGGAATAGTTAATAACTCATTTATTTAATGCTAATAGTTATTTCAAAGCAAATAGCTTAGATACAGTTTAATTAAGATTTATTTTCACAGTTGGCACTGCAAATAATCCGATGAGAACAAGAGTCATTTCATCGTTTAAAGCAGGGAAATGAGGAATTAGACATAATTACGATGAATATAAATGTACGTTAGTAGACTATTCAAGGTCTGCTCTACTTAAAATTACACTTGTTAAAATATTAATATCCTCACTGGAATATTGACCAAATCTTTTGTCTGACATTTTTAATATCCCTCTAATTGTTGTTATTACACGTGGATAGTTGAGATGTTTAGGAGATAGAGATATAGCCAAAGGGATAATATCACCACCAAGGGGTGATAGTCCGACATGAGTGTGACATAGTCAAGAACATCTCCCCAACACAAATTATCCTTAACATAGGAATATTTTCGAAACCTTGTTTTCTCAAAAGTGTCTCGAAGATTTTGATTAAAATAACATATCTGTAAGATACTTTCATGGCAAAAAATATGCATATCTTCAATTTTGTGGGAATCTTCTCTGAAGTCCTCTTCATTCTGTATGACTTTTGCATAACTGGTAAACCGTAAGATATAGACCAGATCTTACTATACAAAACATGCATATGTATGTAGATCTCGTTGAAGACCGCCTGCGTAGCGCAGTTGGTAGTGCGCTTGCCTCTGGTGCGGAGGACCCGGGTTCGATCCCCGGTACCAGGGTAGCATGGGGATTTTTCCCCTCCTGGGAGGTCTGGCACGGGGTGCACTCAGTCTCATTAGGTCCCGGAGGGACCAATTGAGGGCTACTTAATATAGTAGCGGCCTCAGGTCGAAAAGGCCGCATAACTGGGGGGCAGGCTCGGGGCCCTGACCACGTCCCACCCTCCAGTACTACACCCCACCAATGACACCTGTAGTGAAAAGAGGTTGAGGACGCAGAAACTGGGCGGCAAGCCTTGGCCCTTCATGGGCTGTTGCACTGGGGTTCAGTTTTACTTTCATATCTCGTTAAAACACGATTTATCTCCAAAATCATTTTTTTCTTTTTTGAGTGAACCTTTTCGGAGATATTCCTTGTTGTTTGTGTGAGTTTTGCAATACTTAAACTTTTCTGAAATGGAATGTCGTTATTCACCTTTTTAACTCTCGGTCGTTCAAAGCTTTCATATAGTGACCAGCTTTAAAACATTTGACTATCGCTAAAGGCGTAATGTATTCCCCTATTCCCTTTGCACTTGCAACAAAACTAGCAATAAGATATTTTGTACAAATTTTTGTCTCGAGTAACACGAAGAAGATATAGGAATAAGAGTTTGTAAGAATGGTTAGTACAAGAGTGAGTAGAGAAAGTCATGTGAGTGTAACACATCAGATTTTTCAAAACTAGTCCTTGTTTGATTTGTAAAAGTGTGCGTGTGGCAGTTGTACGTATATGTAAGTGTAGCGAGCAGATTTGTTGATGCCGATAGCAGAGTTGTAATGTCTGAGAGATGATGTGATGTCAAAGGTGAAGGTCTTCAAGTGTTACGCTAAAAGAGAGAGTTGTAGCAAAATGAATGTGCCTGGAACATCGTGTAATACACGCCACATGTGTTTACTGGAAACCATCTTCTTTTCCTGCGATAAGGGGACATTGTACGTATGTACTTGAATTTGGACAACATTTTGCATTTTTTGTTTTAAATATTTTAAATAGTTTAATATATCTATAATAATCTATAACAACAGATTTTTTTTCGAATTCGAGATTCTAACGCCCTATTATCTGTCGTTTACTGTCACACTGCATCTGAAATTCGAAAAAAAAAATTGTTATATTCTTATTATAGATGTATTAAATTATTTAAAAATGATTAAAATAAAAAATTCAAAATTTTGTCGAAATTCAAGTACGATCTCCCCTTAAAGTTAAGGTGCGAATATAAAACATTCACTCACTCCGAACTTGATATCAGTCCTGTCCAGGCGTCAAGCACCGGAGCGAGCCCTGCTGTTGCCTTTACTCCAGCCCTACCAGGGGCAAGTGTCGGCATTAATTGTAACAAAGCAGGACCTTCTAGATATCAGTCCTGTCCAGGCGTCAAGCACCGGAGCGAGCCCTGCTGTTGCCTTTACTCCAGCCCTACCAGGGGCAAGTGTCGGCATTAATTGTAACAAAGCAGGACCTTCTAGATATCAGTCCTGTCCAGGCGTCAAGCACCGGAGCGAGCCCTGCTGTTGCCTTTACTCCAGCCCTACCAGGGGCAAGTGTCGGCATTAATTGTAACACAGCAGGACCTTCTAGATATCAGTCCTGTCCAGGCGTCAAGCACCGGAGCGAGCCCTGCTGTTGCCTTTACTCCAGCCCTACCAGGGGCAAGTGTCGGCATTAATTGTAACAAAGCAGGACCTTCTAGATACCGGACCTGTCCAGGCGTCAAGCACCGGAGCGAGCCCTGCTG
This sequence comes from Tenodera sinensis, assembly GCA_030765045.1. Lineage (NCBI taxonomy): Eukaryota > Metazoa > Arthropoda > Insecta > Mantodea > Mantidae > Tenodera > Tenodera sinensis. The sequence continues at coordinate 7,981,791 of CM060963.1, forward strand.
TTGCCTTTACTCCAGCCCTACCAGGGGCAAGTGTCGGCATTAATTGTAACAAAGCAGGACCTTCTAGATATCAGTCCTGTCCAGGCGTCAAGCACCGGAGCGAGCCCTGCTGTTGCCTTTACTCCAGCCCTACCAGGGGCAAGTGTCGGCATTAATTGTAACACAGCAGGACCTTCTAGATATCAGTCCTGTCCAGGCGTCAAGCACCGGAGTGAGCCCTGCTGTTGCCTTTACTCCAGCCCTACCAGGGGCAAGTGTCGGCATTAATTGTAACAAAGCAGGACCTTCTAGATATGAGTCCTGTCCAGGCGTCAAGCACCGGAGCGAGCCCTGCTGTTGCCTTTACTCCAGCCCTACCAGGGGCAAGTGTCGGCATTAATTGTAACAAAGCAGGACCTTCTAGATATCAGTCCTGTCCAGGCGTCAAGCACCGGAGCGAGCCCTGCTGTTGCCTTTACTCCAGCCCTACCAGGGGCAAGTGTCGGCATTAATTGTAACAAAGCAGGACCTTCTAGATAATCAGTCCTGTCCAGGCGTCAAGCACCGGAGCGAGCCCTGCTGTTGCCTTTACTCCAACCCTACCAGGGGCAAGTGTCGGCATTAATTGTAACAAAGCAGGACCTTCTAGATAATCAGTCCTGTCCAGGCGTCAAGCACCGGAGCGAGCCCTGCTGTTGCCTTTACTCCAGCCCTACCAGGGGCAAGTGTCGGCATTAATTGTAACAAAGCAGGACCTTCTAGATACCGGACCTGTCCAGGCGTCAAGCACCGGAGCGAGCCCTGCTGTTGCCTTTACTCCAGCCCTACCAGGGGCAAGTGTCGGCATTAATTGTAACAAAGCAGGACCTTCTAGATATCAGTCCTGTCCAGGCGTCAAGCACCGGAGCGAGCCCTGCTGTTGCCTTTACTCCAGCCCTACCAGGGGCAAGTGTCGGCATTAATTGTAACAAAGCAGGACCTTCTAGATATCAGTCCTGTCCAGGCGTCAAGCACCGGAGCGAGCCCTGCTGTTGCCTTTACTCCAGCCCTACCAGGGGCAAGTGTCGGCATTAATTGTAACACAGCAGGACCTTCTAGATATCAGTCCTGTCCAGGCGTCAAGCACCGGAGCGAGCCCTGCTGTTGCCTTTACTCCAGCCCTACCAGGGGCAAGTGTCGGCATTAATTGTAACAAAGCAGGACCTTCTAGATACCGGACCTGTCCAGGCGTCAAGCACCGGAGCGAGCCCTGCTGTTGCCTTTACTCCAGCCCTACCAGGGGCAAGTGTCGGCATTAATTGTAACAAAGCAGGACCTTCTAGATATCAGTCCTGTCCAGGCGTCAAGCACCGGAGCGAGCCCTGCTGTTGCCTTTACTCCAGCCCTACCAGGGGCAAGTGTCGGCATTAATTGTAACACAGCAGGACCTTCTAGATATCAGTCCTGTCCAGGCGTCAAGCACCGGAGCGAGCCCTGCTGTTGCCTTTACTCCAGCCCTACCAGGGGCAAGTGTCGGCATTAATTGTAACAAAGCAGGACCTTCTAGATATCAGTCCTGTCCAGGCGTCAAGCACCGGAGCGAGCCCTGCTGTTGCCTTTACTCCAGCCCTACCAGGGGCAAGTGTCGGCATTAATTGTAACAAAGCAGGACCTTCTAGATAATCAGTCCTGTCCAGGCGTCAAGCACCGGAACGAGCCCTGCTGTTGCCTTTACTCCAGCCCTACCAGGGGCAAGTGTCGGCATTAATTGTAACAAAGCAGGACCTTCTAGATATCAGTCCTGTCCAGGCGTCAAGCACCGGAGCAAGCCCTGCTGTTGCCTTTACTCCAGCCCTACCAGGGGCAAGTGTCGGCATTAATTGTAACAAAGCAGGACCTTCTAGATAATCAGTCCTGTCCAGGCGTCAAGCACCGGAGCGAGCCCTGCTGTTGCCTTTACTCCAGCCCTACCAGGGGCAAGTGTCGGCATTAATTGTAACAAAGCAGGACCTTCTAGATATCAGTCCTGTCCAGGCGTCAAACACCGGAGCGAGCCCTGCTGTTGCCTTTACTCCAGCCCTACCAGAGGCAAGTGTCGGCATTAATTGTAACATAGCAGGACCTTCTAGATATCAGTCCTGTCCAGGCGTCAAGCACCGGAGCGGGTCCTGCTGTTGCCTTTACTCCAGCCCTACCAGGGGCAAGTGTCGGCATTAATTGTAACAAAGCAGGACCTTCTAGATATCAGTCCTGTCCAGGCGTCAAGCACCGGAGCGAGCCCTGCTGTTGCCTTTACTCCAGCCCTACCAGGGGCAAGTGTCGGCATTAATTGTAACAAAGCAGGACCTTCTAGATATCAGTCCTGTCCAGGCGTCAAGCACCGGAGCGAGCCCTGCTGTTGCCTTTACTCCAGCCCTACCAGGGGCAAGTGTCGGCATTAATTGTAACAAAGCAGGACCTTCTAGATAATCAGTCCTGTCCAGGCGTCAAGCACCGGAGCGGGTCCTGCTGTTGCCTTTACTCCAGCCCTACCAGGGGCAAGTGTCGGCATTAATTGTAACATAGCAGGATCTTCTAGATATCAGTCCTGTCCAGGCGTCAAGCACCGGAGCGAGCCCTGTTGTTGCCTTTACGCCAGCCCTACCAGGGGCAAGTGTCGGCATTAATTGTAACAAAGCAGGACCTTCTGGATATCAGTCCTGTCCAGGCGTCAAGCACCGGAGCGAGCCCTGCTGTTGCCTTTACTCCAGCCCTACCAGGGGCAAGTGTCGGCATTAATTGTAACAAAGCAGGACCTTCTAGATAATCAGTCCTGTCCAGGCGTCAAGCACCGGAGTGAGCCCTGCTGTTGCCTTTACTCCAGCCCTACCAGGGGCAAGTGTCGGCATTAATTGTAACAAAGCAGGACCTTCTAGATACCGGACCTGTCCAGGCGTCAAGCACCGGAGCGAGCCCTGCTGTTGCCTTTACTCCAGCCCTACCAGGGGCAAGTGTCGGCATTAATTGTAACATAGCAGGATCTTCTTGATATCAGTCCTGTCCAGGCGTCAAGCACCGGAGCGAGCCCTGCTGTTGCCTTTACTCCAGCCCTACCAGGGGCAAGTGTCGGCATTAATTGTAACAAAGCAGGACCTTCTAGATACCGGACCTGTCCAGGCGTCAAGCACCGGAGCAAGCCCTGCTGTTGCCTTTACTCCAGCCCTACCAGGGGCAAGTGTCGGCATTAATTGTAACAAAGCAGGACCTTCTAGATACCGGACCTGACATTGGGATTCAAGATGGCAGCCTATGTGGTGGCAACTACTTACGTATAAACAACTCGTCTACAGCAGGACCTCCTAAATATCGGACCTGACACTATGATTCAAGATGGCGGCCTATGTGGTGGGAACTACTTATAAACAACTCGTCTACAGGCTACGATTTCAACGCAGTAAAATAAAAATGTGGTGTAATAACACGCCTATTTTGTGAATATGGGCTGTGTTAAACACAAAAATACTGTCTTAAACATAACCTCAAATAAACAAAAAAAAAAATGACATTTAATATTAAACGATAATCCACGGGCAATGAAATATGTAACCTTAAATAACATTCATGCAATCTACAGTTTTACATGCTATTATGTAACTGCATTACACACTCAAATTACAAAGAAGATAGACAAAATTGCAAGCAGCATGTTACTTAAATAAAACAGAAATGTTGACATTGAGGTGACTCAGAATTATGAATCATTGTTTACACTGTTTTTCACACTTGCACCACGCACATAATGTTATATACCTACACAAAACATACTATACTGGATGGCTGATATACAAATGCTGCTAATTAGAATAATTAGCTACCTACTCAATTCAAAAGCTTTAGGGTGGAAATTTGCTTTTACTTTTACTGAAAACTTATGAATACTCAGCCCTTCATGACACTTCATTTTACAGGGGGAATCCACAAAAGCAGATGAAATATTAAAAATAATAGCCGTAAAACAGCACTGTAGATGAAATATATGAAATACGTAACCTTAAATCAGCATTGTAAAGCAACTTTGCTATAGTCTACAGTTTTACATGCAGCAAAATAACACATTTCCTGTAAACTACGGCTACACGTTTAAATTGCAAAGACAAAAGATAATGTATAAATACAAGCAGCATACTACTTACATGAAACAAATTGTTGGTGTTGCAGTTGTCACTAATTGAGTTCACTCGAAATTATTGTCTTTCACTATTCACCATGTTATATATACACCGGCAACTAACACACATAACGCTGCAATTTATAGTAATTAAATACTGAACTTACAAGCGTTACGTTTCAATTTACCTCTTGTTTTAACTGAAAGTTTCTGATTTTTAATTTGCATCCGGGAATGCAACAGTTACGGGGCATTGTGATGTTTGAGGTTAGGTTGAGTATGACTACATTAACGTACACTATTGGAACAGTTTTTCTTCAACAACCACTCACCACTGTAATCGTGACACAAATTGTACTTGCAAACACATAAATTAACTACACTATACGGCTAACGTAGCCATAGTCTTAGATGAAACACAATAAACATGAACACGTGGTTAAACACACGGCACAGTCAACACGTTATTAGATTTATTCCCGTTGCCTATACTGCCCAAATAAAAGTTTTCAAACACTCGCTTTGCTAATATGAAGACAAACACATAGTTTTTTTTTTTTTTTTTTTTTCAATTAACGTCCTCCAACATTGCGTCATATCGGACGGTGAGTGAATGAAACGGGTGAAATGATGCTCAAATGAGCCCGAGGTCCATGGAGCTTTTAAGTTACCCGACATTCGTCTTCTCAGGGTAGGGAAAACCTCGGAAAAAAACCTTACCCGGATAACTTACCCTAAGCGAGATTCGAACTCGCGACCTCTTGAACGGAGGCAGACACGCTAACCATCACGCTATCGAGGCGGGCACAAACACATAAGAATTATTATAAGAAACAATAACTCAAAGGCATAGAAAGCAATACGAAGGATAGCGTGTGGAAACACCTCAGCAATCACGACCAACAGCCGACGCCATTTTTGTACACTTTGGATGGCAGTGTCAGGTCTGTTAATCCAGAGGGTCCTGGACATAGCGTAGCCTAGTGGAGAACTTATAAGTACACGGAAATAAAAGAACCCTTATAATTGACAAATATGTGCTGTCGGCACGTTGCCAAGCTGGTAGACAAAGTGATAACATCTCATATCCCACACACAGCACTCGCCCGCCATTTTGTCCAGACATTTGATCTTGTTGTGGCTAATTTGTTACACTTATTTCAACTCATAGAATCACATTAAACACAAACACACAAATACAATTCTCCCCGTGAAGCAACACAGACTGAGCGAAGTGTGCTCTGGTACGACGTAACGTGCTGTTCTCCGAGCAAGGTGGTGACGACACAGAGAAAGTCATGTGAGTTGTATAGAAAGGAAACACAAACACTACGGGAGTGTGAGAAATTAAAAAGGGAAAGAAACAATTTGAGAACTACAATGACACAAAGATGGGAAGTGGCCGATTAACAATCAAGAACCACTGCAAAAACATATGAAACTATTTTCAGAAGTAGGTATCGTATGTAAATAATACAGACTTTGAACTCTTGAAAATAACCGCCATCACGCAATTGTATAAAACGAATAACGAGTGTACAGTAATGTTAGATAACTATACTTATGTAGAACATATGCATTCATTTTCTTTAAGGAGCAAGCTGAAATCAATTGTTATTAAAAACACGCACGCACACACACACTCACACACGGACTTTGTTTTACTTTCTCTACTGGTAAGTAGAGGAAGTATTGTATTCCACCCAAAAATTCTATGTCGAGATTTCACCGGAAATATGTTTTGAGACCCCCTGAATAAAAAAAAATAAAAAAATAAAAAAAATAAAAAAAATAAAAAAAGCATTTTTAAAAAAGGTCCGTGTTTGTGTGTGTGTGCGTGTGTAAGTCTGTGGAGAGCATATTTAAAAAACGAAAAGTCGATTAAAAACCAAAGTTGATATTTAAGTTTAATGTCTTTCAAGGATGGAACACAATGATTATGAAGAAAATTTCTTCACCCTAAACTACCCTTTACATAGACACAAAATTTGATTTTCTTGAAAATGGCTATATCGATTTTGACTGAAATGTCAATGTTTGAGATAATTTTATGACAAATCAAATGTATATTTTGAATTTTCTGGCTATAGCCCATGTAGTCCTATTTATTCTGGATGACATGCATAGCAGGTAAACCGTAAGAGATGACGAAATCTTACTATTGTGTAAATTTTGGGGAACTTCTGTCAAATGGAACATCGCTATTCATTTTTTATATGTTAACCGTGCAAAGAGAACGAGATCTCAAAGCTTTAAAACATTTGAGTATCGCTCAGTCTGCTGTATTCTCATATTCCTCTTGTACCTACAAGGATAATTTGTACAAATGTTTATCTCAACTAACACGAAGAAGATATAGGAATAAGAGATTGTAAGAATGGTTAGTACAAGAGTAGAGAAAGTCATGTGAGTGCAACACATCAGGGTATGAAAAGATAGGTATATTTTGAGTGAAATGTTGGTAGGGAATGTTTGCGCTGTAAGTAAATATGTGGATTGTGTTGACCAGCTGTCGTGGTCAGAGCGACAGGGCAATAATTAGCATGTGACCTTCACACACAGGTGGGTATATTGGGTGTGTCAATGTCATCTACTTTCAGAGTTCCTTCACTGCGTATGTATATCCTAATTCCGTCCCGAACATCCCCTAGCCCTTTCCTATCCTACATATCGACACTCAAACGGAAATATTGCATTGCGATATACATAAGTGACTTTTAGCTTGGTTACGTACATCCCCTAGCCCTTTCCTATCCTACATATCGACACTCAAACGGAAATATTGCATTGCGATATACATAAGTGACTTTTAGCTTGGTTACGTACATCCCCTAGCCCTTTCCTATCCTACATATCGACACTCAAACGGAAATATTGCATTGCGATATACATAAGTGACTTTTAGCTTGGTTACGTACATCCCCTAGCCCTTTCCTATCCTACATATCGACACTCAAACGGAAATATTGCATTGCGATATACATAAGTGACTTTTAGCTTGGTTACGTACATCCCCTAGCCCTTTCCTATCCTACATATCGACACTCAAACGGAAATATTGCATTGCGATATACATAAGTGACTTTTAGCTTGGTTACGTACACTTTCTGGAAGACAATGTGGACATTTAAGATGGCGTATGAGTGAAATGTGGAATACTAATCTTGAAACAAGATCATCCTCCATTGTGTCTTGATGGTTGAACTTAGGATAATTACCGTAGGTATATAGGAGGCAAGGTCAACTGGGTCAATGTGATAATTCATCAGGGAGCAGCGAGAGAGAGAATATAATTCATTTACAATAAAGGAAACGCCACTAAATATCTCCCCAAAATAGTAATTAAAACAACAGTAGATAGAGAAGGTATTATATTGCATCCAAAACTTCTATACGTTTTCAATACACGTTTCGAGGTCCATTGAATTCAAAAAAGTATTTTTAGAAAAACGTCCGTGTGTTGTGTCTGTGAATAATTTAACTCAAAAACGAAAAATCTTCCTACGATACAACACCAACGTTTCCAAAAAGATCCCTCACCCTTTGCATGGAAACGTTTTCGAAAACTTATTTTCTAAAAAAAATGACTAACGATTTTGGTTAAAGTAGTGTGTCCATGACAACTAAAATATGTATCTTGAATTTTCGCTGAAGCTCTCTTCATTCCGGATGCCTTTTATAGAAATGCTAAACTGTAAGAGCAAATATTACTACTCTTTAAAGCATGCAATTTATGTCGAATCAACTTTTTATGTTGAGTTACGCATTTTCCAGATATTGCTTGTTACTGTTAGGCTTTTTAAAATACTTACTTTTCCCAAATGCGAAATCTTGTTCATTATTTTTGTTTCTTGATCGTAAGAGAGAGTGGGGTGAGTGGGATGATGTTAAGAGCGTCGAGCTCTTAAAAATTCAACTCTCACTTAAAGTCTACCATATTCCCATACTCCCCTTGTACCTACAAGAACATATAAAATAATTACTACAACCGTTAATCTCTATTAACATGAAGTAGATAGAAGAATAACTGTCTTAGGAACGGCTTGTACAAGATTGAGTTGAGAAAGTCATGTGACTGCACGCGTCAGATATTCACATGTTTAAAATCGGTTCGTTAAAATTCCGTAATCATGTCACAGCCCTTACAATGTTGAGTAGATCACAACATTGCTAACCAATATTTCCGAGGTGATTATGCTCTAAGAAGTTACTTGAAATAAATCGTGCGTTTTGAAATAAGCTACCTACCTACACGTTTCCTGCAGTCAGCTAGTGTCTACATCTACCAGTTATTCAACACTATACAGAATTCCTTGAGAGGAATAGCACTTTACGTGGCATCCCCAGAGAATGTCATGTACGTATGTATCTCAAATAGGTACCTACATGCCATCTTAATTAAAATCGACTGAGTCATTTTACATAAACCCAAAAATATCTAAATATCTTCCATACAGAGGCAGTTTGGGATGAGAAAATTGTGTATAAACTATTCATATCACACCTTTGGAAGGCATTATAAATATAAGTTTCCTTTGAATACAGAACTTTGAGCAGGTACGTGGTAGAGAATGTAAAAATATTTGTTTCTGTGAAAAGTAACCCAAAAGCGAAAATTTGGACCAATTATACGCTGCAAAATTGTTGCTTTGTATTTTCTCAAAAGTGGTTGTAGAAATGTTGAGGAAAATGTAGTATTTTGTTCATATTTTCTTGGAAGATAAAATAACAGTATATGTATTGAAATTTGTATATACAGCTCGCAAAGTTTAGTTTACTGTTAATGGTTTTTTGTAACTGCAAAACTACGAGATACAGTTAAAGATCTGATACAGAAAATTATTTAAGTGCGTAATTCCCTACATATGTACCTATGTATCTATAGCCCTTCCTTTTGGAAATTAGCCACGTGGTCAACAATGCACTCCCCTAGCATCTAGTGAGTTTATTTAAGTAGGGATCGAAAAATAACGGCATGCTGCATTTATTTATTAAAAATATCACAAAATTTTACATTCAAACAGTAATAATTAGTTTACTTGGAAAGAATTACTTTTAGCTGTTCTCGAAAGGGAAGAAGAGCCTAAAGTCTCGCAAAACTAGCGGATTTCGCTCCCTACTTTAGGTTGGTACTCCCATCCAAGCATGCGCAGTATCCTAATCATGGCGTCATTTACAGTCCGCACGCCATGTTTTTAGTATAAACGAAAATCTCACAAAAAGAGATGGTGAGTGTGTTTACAGGACTCCGAAGTGGTAACATCTATTCCTGAAACAATTCTTAAGGTACTATCATTAATATTACTACCTTTTACTCCACTATTTTGTCTCACGGGGTTCATGTACATACTTTATAGAGATGTTATGCACTGTAATAATGAATTATTTACTTATTTCTCGTTGAGAATTTCTGATAATTCGCTTAGGGAATTCATAGACGTCTTGCATTTTCCAAATAATGGTGATCTTTGTGTGTGAAAACATTAATAACAGTTCCAAAATTTAAATGTTTTTGATCGTGGCTGGTATGTGGTTGCTAGTGTTCATAAAAGAGCTTAGCTTGTTTTGTACTTCTTACATGGAATAAACAACGTATTCATACCAATAAAAATAATTACACACATATCAAACACATTACTGATTACACTCACTCTTTGGCACATTTTGACTTTCTCTACTACATATGTACCTATAGTAGTTAAGTAGGGGCACGGTCATCGCGAACGGGGGGCAAGGGGTGGGGGGCTGCGGCCCTCCTTGGAAGTTGGTGAAAATGTGCAATCAATTACTGACTATTAAACTATTATTTTAATTAAGAACAATTGTTATTTATTACAAATTAATACGGTTATCTGCAACAACTATTATCAATTTTGACAATAAAATAATGAATTGATAATATCTGATTGCAAACTTCCAACATTTGCCCCCCCCCCCTGGGAAATAGTCTGCCGACGTTCATGAGTAGGGGAAATAATGTATTCCAGCCAAAATTTGGTATCAAGATTTCATCGCAATTACATGTTTGGAGACCCCTGAAACAAAAAGCATTTTAAAAGAAAGATGTGTATATCTGTGTGTGTGTGTGTGTGTGTGCGTGTGCGTGTGCGTATGTGTGTGTGTGAACAGTAGAACTCAAAAAGGAAAAGTCAGTTGAATACCAAACCTGGTATTTAAGTTTAGCATCTTCCAAGAATGCGACACAAACATTATCATGAAAACCCTCCAACCTAAACTAACCAGTAAGTAAGAAACTTTTCGGCAATTTTGATTTTCTCAAAAATGGCTAAACGATTTCGGTTAAAATAGCATATGTTATTTTCATGACGATTGGAATCCATATGCTGAATTTTCTGGAAATGTCCTCAAAACCTCTAAACTGTAGTCTGAATGACTTATATCTGGAAAACCGTACGGCACAGGTAAAATCTTACTAAACAAAAAACTAGACGTTGAAATACACAATTTATGTCGAATGTCTTATTCTTCTTCTTGTTCTTCTTTTTCTGAGTGTAATTCCAGACATACTTTTTATATTTCTCAATTTTGCAACGAGTTCCTTCGTTTATCTCTTGGTGATGCAAAGGGAACGGAATTTCAAAGCCATCACATAGCGACCAGCTCTTAAAATGTTTCACTATCAATTAAAGTCTACTGTCTACTGTGTTCTCATATTCACCTTGTACCTACAAGAAAATTAACAATAAGATAATTTGTACAAATGTTTGTCTCTTAACATGAAGAAGATATAGGAATAAGAGTTTGTAAGTGTAGTTAGTACAAGAGTAGAGAAAGTCATGTGAGTGCAACATGTGTAGGGTTTCCTAACATTGATTTCTATCATTTTAACATGAAACATGCTCATATTCACTCCCACGTTGCACTTCCAGACTTATTGGGGATTGGGAAATATTCTGGTTAGAGACAAATCCCCAAATCTAATATTAATAATAAATACTGTATAATTCTGTTACAAATTTTAAAATATTTCGTTGCTGTAGCAGAAATAGTGTTTTACTATAATTACGTAATGGTGCATTAAACAGTATATTAATAATTGAAATGTACAATACAGTGCGTGACATTTCTTATCCATCTCATTGGATTTCTACTTTACCTTTTTGCAAGGGTTACAAATCAATTCTAACCATATTATAAACAATTTCTTCAGTTGTTGTGTTTGTTTTCTTTGACGTTAGTGACCTGCTGAAGTATTTGTGTGTTATCAAATTCCAGTTGGCGTCGTTTTTACTTGGAAAGTATGTGCATTTAAAATGAGTAAAACAATTTCCACGGCTTTACGAGATGTGTAATTATAGAGAACATATTCGGAGACTATAAAAGAATACGCAAATAAATAAATATCACAATAATATAATAAGACGTGTAACCTAACCTATAAATTCTGGAGCAGAACAAGAGTCAGGCCGTTGAATTATATGGGCTCTTTCATCAATAAAATATGAATTTAAATACTATATCTGACCAGAAAATGTTAAATTATATAAAAGTAACAAAATATATTCATTTCGATGAAGTAGTTCAGTAATACCAACAGCACAGGAATTACATGTATTTCGACCTTCTCTTGTTATAATAGAAAACCAATTTATAATGTCAAATAAATCTCACTTCATTTTTAACATGAAGAAATGTCCTTTCTTAGTTATTACAAAAACAATAATTAAAACCAGCTGGCAAATTGAAATTGAGTGATATTTTGATGTTAATGCGTAATAAATTGTTTTTCAGTGATTCGTGCAATACAGTTGGCGACACTCACTAAACAAAAGAATGACCTAGTGAAAAGTTTTACACAACAAAAGAAGGACCAGGTAACCCTTATGCAACAGTCCTTCGCTACATCCCCCAACTCTCCCCACTGCAGGCATTGTGATTAGGGTGCAGAACTAGAGGGTGGAACGTGGTTAGTAACCCAAGCAGGTTATGGGGCCTTCGCATGGAGGGACAGGAAATTCGCAAGATATGGAAATCCTTCCCAACATTCGCCTGGTGACCCGGGAAACCTCCGAAAAAACCCACGGGTCAAGAAGGTCGAACTCGTGACCTCCCGAATGTGGGCCACAGACGTTACCGCCTGAGACATCCCGCTCGGTTTATTTTGGTATCTTCAAATAACGAGAAAACAAAAATGTAAAATAAAAAATGGTAAGCAAATATTCATAAAGGTAGGATTTTAGATTGCTGACAGTTCCATTAGTCAGGCTGCACAATGCGCGTGCAATACAACAGTTAGGAATCGCTGGTACTTGTGTGTTTACTAGGTCAAACAGCAGAGCGTTGGGAAACCACGGCTCAAGGTCACACTGACCGCTACTACTGTAATTTGTGAGAGAAAAAGTAATCAAATGAGAGGAAAAAGCGGTGAAAGGAGAATCTTCAGCTGTCGATAGAGGACGAACCGGTTGGTATTCTTTGCCAACTTAGCAGTGTTGCAACCTTTATTTACTTCCTGCTGTCTTACAAAGTCACTCTACTTGCATTGTAAGCTCGCACTAATTAAACTCCTATTCCTCTATCTCCTTCGTGGGCGCAAATGACCTCGTCGTCGTCGGGCCGTTAAACCCCACACACTCACTCACTCTATCTCCTTCATGTTAATCGAATTAAGATGTTTACTTTCTCTACTGCGTCAAGTAGAAGGATTCTATTCCACCCAAAAATTCCATGTCGAGATGTCACCGGAAATACGCGTTTTGAGGTCCCTGAAATAAAAAAAGCATCTTTGAAAAAGGCCCGTGTTTGTGTCTGTGTGTGAACAGCATAACTCAAAAACGAAAACTGTTAAAAATCAAAATTGGCATTTAAGTTTAATATCTTTCAAGGTTGTGATACGAAGATTTTGATGAAAATTCCTCCACCCTAGGCCACACTTTACCTGAAAAATTTTTCGAAAAGTTTGATTCTCTCAAAAATGGCTATTTTGATTAAATGCCAAATGTTTAAGATATTTTTTATGTCAAATGAAATGTATATTTTGAATTTTCTGGCTATAGTCTATGTAGTCCTGTTTACTCTGGGCATTTGTATAACTGGTAAACCATAATCATACTCTACAAAATATGTAGATCTTGCTAAAATACGTAATTTATGTCTGAATAAATGTTCTTGTAGACTGAACCATTTCGGAGATATTCCTTGTTATGTGTGTAACATTCGAAGAACTTAAAACTTTCGTGAAATGGAACATCGTTAATTTTGTATATGTTAAGTGTGCAAAACTGGCACAAGTAACAAGCAATACCTCCGAAATGGTTCACTCTAAGAAAATTATTGAGACATAAATTGCGTGTTTTAGCGAGATATATACTTTTGTACAGTAAGATTTGGTCTATCTCTTACGGTTTGCGAGTTATACAGGACTACATAGGCTATAGCCAGAAAATCCAAAATGCACATTTCATTTTTCATACAAATAACTTAAATATGTGACATTTTAATCAATTTCTTTAGAGCCATTTTCAAGAAAAACAAAATTGTTTAACAATTTTCCGTGTTCAGGGTAGTTTAGGGTGGGGATATTTTCCTCAAATTTTCGTGTTGCATCCTTGAAAGACATTAAACTTAAAAACCAATTTTGGTTTTAAACCGACGTTTCGTTTTTTAATTATGCTGTCCATCGACTGACACACACATACACACGGACATTTTATTTTTTATTTATTTATTTGTTTATTTATTTATTTTTTTTATTTTTTTGGGGGGGGGGGGGTGGGGGCGTGGAGGTTCAAGGTGTCTCAAAACATATTTCCAGAGAAATCTCGACATCGAATTTTTGGGTGGAGTACAATACCTTTACTTCCCAGTAGAGAAAGTAAAAATAATTCTGGTGTGTTGCACTTACATAACTTTCTCACTCTTGTACTACTTGTATTATTACAAACTCTCATTCCTCTATCTTCTTCATGTTAACAGAATTAAACATTTGTAGAAATCAGTGTTATCAGATTGAGGGATGTTTCCCTCGGCGTGGATATTCTTTAATTCGAAAGGGAATGAGGGAATTGTTTGCAAATTGAGAGATTTTCCAAGTAAGATGTTGAAATTCAAGAATTCAAATTCATTTACCCATGCACTTTTGCTTTTAACTAAGAATATTTCCTCGTTAGACGTTTCAGCACTAAATAACAGTATTACTTCATTAAGTATACGCATCTGGTTAAAAAGGCTAAAAATTTTAAATAGTGACAAAAATGGATTTTTGTTTTATCAAGTAGTATAAACCTTCTGCTTTATGTTCATGTGCTTTTTACAGTGTTACGACCTTTGAACTATGTCAGTGACCTTGTAACTGACTGCCTGTAAAGGGACATGTACAGTTTCATTTTCCTTGCTACTATTTCACGCTGAGTTTTCTCATGCTTCTATTTTTAACAGTTTGCCCTTTACAATGCTTCATATGATACAGTGTTCAGCACAAATGCATGACATTTGGCGTACTTGCTTAGAAATAACATCAGAACGGAATGCTAAGATAATTTTTTCATAACACGAATAACTGCTGAGTAATTAATTATTAAAATTTATATTTCTAAATTTAAATGAAAAAGATAATGGATTTAAACTTCAAAATTTATTTGCATCCAAACTAGTAACAAAAGTAAAAAAAGATCTCATCAATTTGCTAACATTCTATTAAAGAACATAAATAAAAATTCTTAAATTGACACACATAAACGCATAATTTACATTCATACTTAAAGACTAGGGAATAATCCCGGCTAAAGAAAATGTTCCAACCTCCAGTCGGGAATAGAACCCGGATCTCTGACAATTAATTTTCCCTCCATAGTTTTATGATTCAGTAATTCAATGTGCTACAAAAGTTAGTTTTAAGAATGTGACCAAAAAACGACGGGGCCCTTCCACCATCGGTATTGCCGACACTGGAAGGGCCCCGTCGTCTTCCCACTTGGTTGTAGCCTCACCCCCGAGCCCCCACCGAAAGGGCCGATGTCAGCGGACGTTTCGGTGAAGCCTACAGGTAGTGGGATCCTGTATAGGCCGAAGACTACAACCAAATGTAGGCTTCCTGGCGCTGGACTTGGGGAACACGCCACCGTTCCCAGCCAACAGTATGGGCTTTTAACTAGCTACTTGGCTACTTGAGTGTGTTTACGTCACGTAGTGTCAGCCTGCCATCTGCCAGCAACGTGCTGCAGTTACGAGCTGCGAGTCTCGCCCGCTCGACCAGCCTGTAGTGCCAGCCGGCCATCTGCCAGCAACGTGCTGCAGTTAGGAGCTGCAAGTCTCGCCGGCTCGACCGGCCTGTAGTGCCAGCCGGCCATCTGCCAGCAACGTGCTGCAGTTACGAGCTACGAGTCTCGCCGGCTCGACCGGCCTGTAGTGCCAGCCGGACATCTGCCAGCAACGTGCTGCAGTTACGAGCTGCGAGTCTCGCCGGCTCGACCGGCCTGTAGTGCCAGCCGGCCATCTGCCAGCAACGTGCTGCAGTTACGAGCTGCGAGTCTCGCCGGCTCGACCGGCCTGTAGTGCCAGCCGGCCATCTGCCAGCAACGTGCTGCAGTTACGAGCTGCGAGTCTCGCCGGCTCGACCGGCCTGTAGTGCCAGCCGGCCATCTGCCAGCAACGTGCTGCAGCTACGAGCTGCGAGTCTCGCCGGCTCGACCGGCCTATAGTGCCAGCCGGCCACCTGCCAGCAATGTGCTACAGTTACGAGCTGCAAGTCTCGCCGGCTCGACCGGCCTGTAGTGCCAGCCGACCATCTGCCAGCAACGTGCTGCAGTTACGAGCTGCAAGTCTCGCCGGCTCGACCGGCCTGTAGTGCCAGCCGGCCACCTGCCAGCAATGTGCTGCAGTTACGAGCTGCGAGTCTCGCCGGCTCGGCCGGCCTGGATTACCTCCAAGTAAATATTGTCACCACGCCCGCCGCATCTAATTGCCGACAACAGCAGTGTCACCCATCGCATTATTGTCGGCACTACCGCAAAGGAGCCGAAGGAAAGAGATAGAGAATGACCGCATTGTTGGGGCGCTTGCCGAAAGAGAGAAAAGGATAGAGGCTACTGGAATCTTCTACTTTGTATCTCACCGCAATAAGTGAACGTTCCTGAAGCTTCCAGAATAGTGCCTGGGAGATATAAATAGCGGTAAAGTGTGAGAAGAGGGAGTCAGACGTATGTGAAGCGTTGAGTAGTCGTGCCGACGGAGACGGACAGACGATGTGAAGCGTTGTACCGACGGAGAAGGGACAGTCCTTTGTGTTACGAATTCGGAGCCGTGCTGTTGGAGAATCGGAAAAGACTTTCTTGTTGTTGCAACGAGTGTACAAAGTTACTGTTTACGGAAATAAAAGTGTTTCTTTATCTCGACTACATCTGTCTTCTTTACTTTGCAACCAACAAAAGTCACAATATAGACAGGCTACTTCACAATACCCCGCCCGGCATCAGCAAACTTTATCCATCGACATCCATATCGGTAGCAGTTCAAGATTGATTTTGCCCATTGGGATTTCATTTGTTTTTCTATTACACAGTGGTATTACTTGTCTATTACGTACAGTATTCTACCCAGAATCTCGATGTCGACATTTCTGTGTCTGTCTGTGCACAGCATAACTCAAAAACGAAAAGGCTGTTAAAAACCAAAGTTGGTATTTAAGTTGAACATCCTTTAAGGGTGCAACACGAAGATTTTCAAGAAAATTACTCCAACCTAAGGTATCCTTTACATGGACAATTTTTCGAAAACTTTCCCATGTAAAGCCTAGTTTAGAGTGAAGGGAAATTGTTCAAAATCTTAGTGGCGCATCTTTGATAGATATTAAATATAGAATTCGGTTTTTAACCAATATGTTGTTAACAGGCAGACAGATAGACACAGACACACACGCACACATATACACGGGCCCTTTTTCTAAAAATGCTTTTTTTTATTCAGGGACGTCAAAACATGTATATCTCCGGTGAAACCTCGACATTGAATTCTTTGGTGGAATACAATACTTACCTTACCTTCCTCTACTTACTATATGTAGTACAGAAAGTAAAAAAAATGTTTCAAATGATTTCCCAATTAATATGTTCATAATTCATCTAGGAAAAAATCATCCTGAAAATTTTGAGCACAATGTGTAAGGTTTCTTTCAAGTCAAAGTTTTAAAAACCTGGCTGATTGATATAGCAGTTATTAGCCATTAAATTCATATGGGCATTCTTTTATTTTTGGGGTTTATGACTGTACCTTATGCAGCAAAAGTCAAGAATACGTATGTGCAATGTCATCAGAACATCTACCTAAATTACTAGCCAAAATATATATATATTTTTTTCAAAGAAATTGATGTTAGAAGTTCCATGTCTTATGGCCTTTGAGCGTGCACTCTCAAGTTTGCCCTTTCTCGGGTTGAGAGAGTGTGTGCTAGGTGCAGGACAATGCAACACAGTCCAATTTGTGTTGTATTGATTCCGATAACTGGACCAAGTCAGCCGAGGTCAAGGTTACGTAGTCTGTTACACTGACACGGTGTCAGGTGCATCAAAGGACATGTACTCAAGCTCGTCACTCAGTAGGAAGTTTTCTCTAATTCGTATAGTAAGTAGGGGAAGCATTGCACCCAAAAATTGAATATCGGGATTTCACCGGAAATATATGTCTTGGGATCTCCTGAATCTAAAACAGAGCATTTGTAGAAAAAGGTCCGTGTGTTTGTATATGTGTGTGTCTGTCTGTCTGCCTGCCTGTCTGTCTGTCTGTCTGTCTGCCTGTCTGTCTGTCTGCCTGCCTGCTTGCCTGCTTGCCTGTCTATCTGTCTGTCTATCTGCTTGTCTGCCTGCCTGTCTGTCTATCTATCTGTCTGCCTGCCTGCCTGTCTAGCTATCTGTCTGTCTGTCTGCCTGCCTGCTTGCCTGTCTATCTGTCTGTCTGTCTGCCTGCCTCCTTGCCTGTCTATCTGTCTGTCTGTCTGTCTGCCTGCTTGCCTGTCTGTCTGTGTCTGTCTGCCTGCTTGCCTGTCTCTCTGTCTGTCTGTCTGCCTGTTTGCCTGTCTATCTGTCTGTGTCTGTCTGCCTGCTTGCCTGCCTGCCTGTCTATCTGTCTGTCCGTCTGCCTGCTTGCCTGTCTGTCTGCGTCTGTCTGCCTGCTTGCCTGCCTGTCTATCTGTCTGTCTGTGTCTGTCTGCCTGCTTGCCGGCCTGCCTGTCTATCTGTCTGTATGTCTGTCTGTCTGTCTGCCTGCTTGCCTGTCTGTCTGTGTCTGTCTGCCTGCCTGCTTGCCTGTCTATCTGTCTGTCTGTGTCTGTCTGTATGTCTGCCTGCTTGCCTGTCTATCTCTCTGTCTGCCTGCTTGCCTGTCTGTCTGTCTCTCTGTCTGCCTGCCTGCCTGTCTGTCTGTCTGCCTGCCTATCTGCCTGCCTGCCTGTCTGTCTGTCTGCCTGTCTGTCTGTCTGCCTGCCTGTCTGCCTGTCTGCCTGCCTGCCTGACTGTCTGTCTGTCTGTCTGCCTGCCTGCCTGTCTGTCTGCCTGTCTGTCTGTCTGTCTCTCTGCCTGTCTGTCTGCCTGTCTGTCTGCCTGCCTGCCTGCCTGCCTGTCTGTCTGTCTGCCTGCCTGTCTGTCTGTCTGTCTGTCTGCCTGTCTATCTGTCTGTCTGCCTGCTTGCCTGTCTGTCTGTCTCTCTGCCTGTCTGTCTGCCTGCCTGCCTGTCTGTCTGCCTGCCTGCCTGTCTGTCTATCTGTCTACCTGCCTGCCTGGCTGTCTGTCTACCTGCCTGTCTGTCTGCCTGTCTGCCTGCCTGTCTGTCTGTCTGTCTGTCTGCCTGTCTACCTGCCTGCCTGTCTGTCTGCCTGCCTGTCTGTCTGTCTGCCTGCCTGCCTGTCTGTCCGTCTGTCTGTCTGTCTGCATGTCTGCCTGCCTGCCTGTCTGTCTGCCTGCCTGCCTCTCTGTCTGTCTGCCTGCCTCTCTGTCTGCCTGCCTGCCTGCCTGTCTGTCTGTCTGTCTGTCTGCCTGCCTGTCTGTCTGCCTGCCTGCCTGCCTCTCTGTCTGCCTGCCTGTCTGTCTTTCTGCCTGCCTGTCTGTCTGTCTGTCTGTCTGCCTGCCTGCCTGTCTGTCTGTCTGCCTGCCTGCCTGTCTGTCTGCCTGCCTGTCTGTCTGTCTGTCTGTCTGCCTGCCTGTCTGTCTGCCTGCCTGTCTATCTGTCTGTCTGCCTGCTTGCCTGTCTGTCTCTCTGCCTGTCTGTCTGCCTGCCTGCCTGTCTGTCTGCCTGCCTGTCTGTCTGTCTGCCTGTCTGTCTGTCTGCCCGCCTGTCTGCCTGTCTGCCTGTCTGTCTGTCTGTCTGCCTGCCTGTCTGCCTGCCTGCCTGCCTGTCTGTCTGTCTGTTTGTCTGCCTGCCTGCCTGCCTGCTTGTCTGTCTGTCTGTCTGCCTGTCTGTCTGTCTGTCTGTCTTCCTGTCTGTCTGACTGCCTGCCTGCCTGTCTGTCTGTCTGCCTGCCTGTCTGTCTGTCTGCCTGTCTGTCTGTCTGTCTGCCTGCCATTCTGTCTGTCTGCCTGCCTGTCTGCCTGTCTGTCTGTCTGCCTGCCTGTCTGCCTTCCTGTCTGTCTGTCTACCTGTCTGTCTGCCTGTCTGTCTGCCTGTCTGCCTGCCTGCCTGTCTGTCTGTCTGTCTGCCTACCTGTCTGTCTGCCTGCCTGCTTGCCTGCCTGTCTATATGTCTGTCTGTCTGTCTGCCTACCTGTCTGTCTGCCTGCCTGCTTGCCTGCCTGTCTATATGTCTGTCTGTCTGTC